>JAPKLW010000368.1:327446-348775 GCA_026898455.1 Plectranthus barbatus
TTTACAATAAGAACCTAAGGGTAATTTACAAGTATTTTCCCAACAATGCCAGATATCAGTCTAACCCTGGACAGGCGCACTGGACTGCTGTCAAACATATTCTCAAGTATCTGAAAAGAACTCGAGACTATTGTCTTGTCTATCAGTGTGAGAATTTGTGCCCTGTGGGTTATACGAATTCGGATTTCCAGGCGGATCAGGATGAGAAGAGATCGACCTCGGGCTATGTGTTCACCTTGGGAGGTGGAGCTGTATTGTGGAGGAGTGCAAAACAGAAATGTATCGCAGACTCCACCATGGAAGCTGAGTATGTGGCAGCTTCATAAGCTTCTAAAGAAGCAGTATGGCTCCGGAACTACCTCCAAGAGTTAGATTTTGTTCTGAGTTTGCCCAAGACCATCAGGATATATTGTGATAATGCTGGTGCAGTAGCAAACTCTAAGGAACCAAGAACTCACAAGGCGTCAAAGCACATAGAGAGAAAGTACCACATCATACGAGAAATCGTAGCGAGGGGCGATGTGCTAATAGAGAAGATTGGCACGAAGGATAATCTAGCGGATCCATTTACAAAGGGCTTACCACAGAAGGCATACGAGGGTCACGTTCGTAGCCTAGGACTGAGGTAGATGCCGGCCACCTGGTGACCAAATGTAATAGCTAGATTAGAATAGACACATGTTATACTCTGGAAAGTAATGGTATAATGCTTTGAGTATAAGTGGGAGATTGTTGGAATTGTATACATAAAAGCATTATGATTGGTATATTAGGAAACGTTATGTTTGATATACTGGTAATCATTAATGATTTGCAATAAACAACTCTTGTCTGAATTAACAATCATACGATGCGAACAAACACATCCAGTTATCTCGTCGATAGGGAGATCATACGGTGTGTAAGAGATTACACAAGATCGTATAGATCGTTCGACCTAGCGAGATATAAACAGTTATCACAGCTGAGACAGTTTCTGGTTTGGCTGTCGGTTTAGGCTACGGCACACAAGTCTATAAGTGGTTTATCTTGAGTGCTTTGTGTGACCGGTACATCTCAATGTATTGATATGATCAATAGTGAGATGAACCATTCTACTTGACATATGAATGAGTAAAGATCTCGGTAACTTGGTCGGATCTAAAGTCTATTGAAAGCTGAGGGGCACACATGGGTTGACTGTCACTTTGACTTGCTATGGTGGAGAGTCTTACATGTACTCGTATATCTGCATCTTGGGTGATGGCAGTTTGTGTGGGGTTTCCTTAGGCTGGATTTAGATAACCATATCCGTTTCAGGATGGTGACATTCCCTGGGAAGCTCACGAGGTTCGTTATGCTAAGTCCTGCAGGCTGAATCATTGATTCAAGCATAAGCGATAAGGGTTGAGTGGTACTACTCAGGAATAATAAGAGATTAATTAATTACAGCTAATTGTCATACGCTGAATTAATTAATGAATGTCTGAAACCTTAAATATGGGGATTAACCGAGTCAATAGAACCCGTTTCTAATAACGTGGTAATAAAGGGGTAGGTCAGCATTAATTCTCTGATGGCATGAATTAATGTTTATTAATTAATTATGTTCTGGGTTGAACATGGAATTAATTAATAGGAGGCCCACTTTATTATTTGCATTTGATCCCTGGTCTGGTCCAACACTGCTCAGAGCCCATTAGGGTTTATTAAACCCTAATAGCCCATTCTCAGATCTATATAAATAGATGAATCTCTCATTTTCCCACATAAGTTTTGGAGTTTCAAATCAGAAACCCTAGAGAGATTGTGAGAGAGTGGGCGGCTGTAGATCCGGTAGCGTATCCTCACCAGATTTTCGGATCGAGCAAGGGAACAGATCAGAAGATCAGATCTATAGGAACACCATCGCTTTGATCGATTCCAAATCCAGATCTGCACCATCTTCATTTTCATCATCGATCTAGATCTGTAGATCAGTCCTTGAAGTCTCAGGTATTCCTTTGAATCTACGAATTAAATTAAATAGGAGCATGCATAGGGCATTTACTGTTTGTCATGATATTTATTTTGATATCCATAAATCGAATCCGGAATTTTAATAAATGGCGATTCATGTCGCCTATTGTAGACTCAGTTCCTACAGGCAACCCCTTTCTAATAAAAATTGCTACCAACCAACTTTATCAGGCATGCGGATGTAATTCCTCCTGTAATGATTTAAACTTTCTATGCTATGATAACAAATCATTTTATCCATGTGGAAATTTGTGTAAACTTGGACATTACCAAGTACTGTTAGGAATAATGTCCCTTAAAAGACTGTTAACCCAAAATTGTGGGATAACCCATCATATAAAGTGTATTTGTATTTATCATTGTTGTCCTTATTGTGATCCTGAAAAGGATTAATCGTTACGCATTGTGCATACTTAGGGTTGTGAGTACCCCTTTTTGATGATTAATTATTTTGCAGAATGCCGCCTAGAGTAGCCCCTATAAGAGGTTGAGGTCGTGGAAGAGGCTGAGGAAGAGGTCGTCGAATAGGCCAACCTCACGAAAATCCGAATGAACCACACCAAGAACAAGGCGATGGACTGCATCCCGAACAAAATTGGGAGTTTTACGAAAAGGAAGCACAAGTACCTCCTGTTGAACCTAGAAGGATCGATGAGATTTTCAGCCAACAAAATCAACCCCTACTGGATGGAACAGAGGACCCACCAAAGGCTGAAACATGGATCAAATCCATGGAAAGGATTTTCCGAGTTCTTGATTGCATTGATCGGGAGAAAGTCCAGTGCATTTCTTTCCAGCTAACTGATGAAGCTGAACACTGGTGGGACACCCACTTGAAAACGCTCACCCCTGAGCAAGAAGATTCCCTAACTTGGGATTATTTCAAGGAGGAATTCTACACCAAATACATTCCTCTAACGTACCTGGTCCAGAAACAGGCATAATTTCATCGCCTAGTGCAAGGAGAATCGTTCATAATTGAATACGACCAGATGTTCAACAGTCTGTCGAGGTATGCTCCAGATGCAGTGAACACTGACCAGAAGAAGGCACTCCAGTTCATGTCTAGACTAAGAATAGACATCCAAGCTTCCATTGCTTGCCTGACCGGATTAGACTACAAGGACGCACTAAAGCGAGCCTTGAACATTGAAGCAGCATTGAAGAATGGATTATGAGCAGCTCTTTTGTCCAACAAGCCAGAGCCATCAGCTGAAGAAGGAATAAAGAGAAAACAAAAAGATGTCCCGCAGACTTCGTCAACCGAACATAAAACAAATTGGCAAGGCAATCAGAATTTCCGCAACAATCAAGCCGGAAATCAAAGGAACATTCAGATTCAAGGGATCAACCGCCAAGGCAACTTCACCATCAAACACTGCAATCACTGTGGAAGAGACCATCAAGAAGAATGCGTTGCTTATTGTGCCAACTGCTAACGCCTGGGACATTATTCGTCACAATGTTGCCAGAGCAACAATCGGACAGATTTTTGCAACCAGCGCCAAAACAATCAAGGCAACACTCAACTGCGCGCATTGCAAGGCCAGCAGCAACCGTGAAACACTCGTAACTGCGGTATTCAAGCAGAGCCAATCCAGCAAATGGCTCAGCAATAGCAGCAGCAGCTGCAGTAGCAGCAACCAGCTCAACAGCATGCACGACAAAGACGAGCCTATGCTCTGGAACAACCGAAAAGGAAAGAAGATCAGGGAAACCTGACAGGTATGGGATTGATCGATCATTTGCCAATTATTGTGCTTTTCAATATTGGTGAATCACATTCGTTTGTATCCAAAGATTGCATTCAGAATCTAGGGCTTAGTGCCGAGAGAGCGAATAATGATTTGTGCATAGTAACCCCCACCGGAGGATCAACCCTCTCGAATCTTATTTGTCCAACCTTAGAAATTTCTTTTGGAGCATGCGTATTAAGAGCCAATGGTTTGAACGTCTTGTAAATGAGAGCCGTGGACGTCATACTAGGAATGGACTGGTTAGAAGAGAACCATGCTACCATTCGGTGCAAGGACCGGATTGTGTCTTTTGGACAGTCTGGAAGAGAACCTGTACATTTGTACAAAGGTTAAAAAAGGAACAAGGATTCCCTTAATTTTAGCAATGCAAGCATACCGATTGGCCAGCATAAAATATAATCGAGCTTACCTTGTGTACCTTAATGAGGATGACAAGAAGGACATTACTGTCAGTGACGTTGAAGTCGTTAGAGAATTCGAAGACGTTTTTCCCAATGAGCTACCTGGTTGCCGCCAGATAGGCAATTGGAATTTGTTATTGATATTGAACCAGGTGCAACTCCTATCTCAAAAGCTCCATATAGGATGGCCCCTAAGGAACTGCAAGAGTTGAAAGTGCAGTTACAAGAGCTATTCAACCCAACATATCACCTTGGGGAGCACCTGTCTTGTTTGTAAAGAAGAAGGATGGATCTATGTGTATGTGCATTGACTATCGAGAGTTGAACAAACTCACTCGAAAGAACAAGTATCCACTCCTGAGAATTGACAATCTCTTTGATCAACTTAAGGGAGCAAATGTCTTTTCGAAGATTGACCTTAGATCTGGGTATCATCAGTTGAAAATCCGTCAAGAAGATATTCCGAAGTCAGCCTTTCAGATAAGATATGGCCACTATGAGTTTGTAGTGATGCCTTTTGGATTGACAAACATGCTAGCAATATTCATGGACCTCATGAATCACGTGTTTCATCCATATCTTAACAATTTTGTTCTAGTCTTCATGGATGACATTCTTGTCTACTCGAAGAGTGAAGAGGAACATCGAGAGCATTTGATAATAGTCTTGAGTGCCCTACGAAGGGAGAGATTGTATGCTAAGTTTAGCAAGTGCGAATTTTGGCTGAAAGAAGTGATGTTCCTAGGACACATTGTGTCCGCGGAAGGGATCAAAGTGGACCCAACTAAAATATAAGCGGTGAAGGAGTGGAAAGCTCCTAAAACACCCAATGAAGTTCGAAGTTTTCTTGGACTGGCTGGATACTATCGTAGATTTAATGAGGGATTTTCTAAGATCGCCAGATCAATGACACAACTTCTGAGGAAAGGAATAAAGTATACGTGTACTGAAGAGTGTGAAGCAAGTTTCCAACGCTTGAAAGAACTCTTAACCATTGCCCCAGTTTTGGCAGTACCAGAAGCAGACAAAGATTATGAGTTGTATAAAGATGCCTGCAAGAACGGTCTGGGTTGTCTTTTAATGCAAGAAGGCAAGTTGATTGCGTATGAATCACGTCAATTAAGGACACATGAATTGAATTATCCAACGCATGACCTGGAGTTAGCAGCAATTGTCCATGCACTAAAGATTTGGAGACATCATCTCTACGGATCTAGATGTGCAATCTTTACTGATCACAAGAGCCTCAAGTACTTCTTTGAGCAGAAAGATTTGAATATGAGACAAAGAAGATGATTGGAATAAGTGAAGGATTATGACGTGATCATCAATTACCATCCCAGTAAAGCTAATACCATAGCTGATGCGTTGAGCAGAAAAGCTCCAGCTAAAGCCTGTGCTATAATTACGCAAGAGGAGAATTTGATTAAAGAAATGGAAAAGCTAAATCTTGAAGTGATATTGCCACCAAAAATGGTGATAACGAGAATAGCAGCCTTATAGGCAAGTCCTGATATAAGAACAAGAATTGTGGAAGCACAAAGAAATGATGAAGGTTTGGAAAAGATACGACTTCAAATCTGCGAGAAGAAAGTCGCAAATTTTTAAAAATCTTCCGATAAGGCCATAATGTACGATGGAATATTATGTGTGCCAAAGGTTGATGATTTGAAGAAAGAAATCATGAGATAACACACAAAACCCCGTACACTGCCCACCCTCGAAGTACAAAAATGTATCAAGTTTTGAAGTCTAAATTTTAATGGGAAGGCATTAAACGAGACATTGCCATATTCGTAGAACGATGTTTGGCATGTCAAAAACTGAAAGCATTGCATCAAATGTTGTATGGAAAGTTATAGCCGCTTGATGTCCCTGAGTGGAAATGGGATGCGATAGCAATGGATTTCGTAACTGGTTTACCCAAGTCCCAAAGAGGAAACACTGTTATTTGGGTAATTGTAGATCGCTTAACCAAGAGTGCACATTTTCTACAAATTCAGATCACGTATGGATCAGATAAGTTGGCCTAAAATTATGTTAAGGAAATCATTCGATTACATTGCGTGCCAATGACAATTACATCTGATAGAGATGCAAAGTTCATATCTCGATTTTGGACTAGTTTGCAGAAAGAGCTTGGAACTCGTTTGAATTTCAGTACCGCATTTTACCCTCAAACAGATGGTCAAACATACAAACTTTTGAAGATATGCTCAGAATAGTTGTTCTTGAAAGAGGGGTGAAATAGGAGGCAGTGTTGTCGCTGATTGAATTTGCTTACAACAACAGTTTCCAAGCCACTATTGGAATGGCCCCGTATGAAGCACTTTAAGGAAAGAAGTGCAGATCTCCTTTGTATTGGGATGAAGTTGGAGAGCGTAAAATCTTAGGACCCGATTCAATCGGTGAGATGATAAAAGTTGTTCGACAGTTTCGCGCTAGAATCAAAGAAGCTCAGGATCGACAAAAGTCTTATGCTGACAAAAGATGAACCGAGTTGACTTTTGAAGTCGGAGACAAGTTTTTTTTTAAGATATCGCCCTCTAAGGGAATCATTCATTTTGGAGCTAGAGGCAAACTTAGGCCACAATGCATTGGTCCTTACGAAATTTTGGAAAGAATTGGAGCTGTAGCCTATTGTTTGGCTTTACTTTGGGAATGTGCATAACATTTTTCGTGTGTCGCAACTATGGAAGTACGTTTTTGATCTGAGGCACGTTATTCATCAAGATGAAGTTCAGCTCCAGCCTGATTTGACTTACTAAGAAGGACCAGAAGCAATCATGGATTTCAAAACACAAGAGCTCCGTAACAAGAAGATCAATCTTGTCAAAGTTCTTTGGAAGCATCATGGCATTGAAGAAGCAACATGGGAACTCGAAGGCAAGATGAAGGAAAAGTATCCCGAACTCTTTTTGTAATCTGAGAAATTTCGGGACAAAATTTTTTTGTAGTGGGGGAGGATGTAACACCCCTTGTAAGTATTAATTATAATTATCGAATTTTCGAAATTTATATTTTGCTATCGAATTAATTCGGGATTTCGCGATGGATTCAATTTTTAAAATTAGCATTTTGGCATTATTTATTGCCACCTTTATTTTATAGAAGGAAATTAATTATTAATGATCTTAATTAACCTCAATTATTTATTCGGTGATCTGACACTTTTGTATCGGGATAATATTGATCGATAAATATTCGTGGATCAATGAAATATCACGGTCTCCCCTACAATAACGCGATGAGATGTGGAGTTAATGTGAGGTGATGTTAAAGTGACCGATGTGACAAGCGAATGACAACCACTTTAACATTTTTTACTTTTGGTAATAGAAGGCTTCCTTCGTAATTTTCACTTTTCACTCTCAAAATTCTCTAGAGATTTTTCGGCGAGCTCCGGCGAGCTTCCGGCGAAGGGTTTTCAAGGTAAAACCATACCTTTTCGGAATTCTCTCTTCGTTTCCTTTCCATCCAACATTAGATTTCCATTCCTTTTTGTTTTGAAGTAAGAAATTGAGAAATCAAAGGTTGATCTAGCTGACGAAGGATCATTAGCGTCAAGGAGGTATAAATCGAACCTCCCTCTAGCTATTTTGTAGATTTAAACATGTTATGGTTTATGCTCTAGTTTATAAATGTTATGTTCTAGGCTTGATTTTGAGTTTATAAGTACGTATGCATGTTTAGCATGTTATATTATGAGCCTAGAAATGATATATCAACCTCGGAATCGAGTTTTGGTTATTTTTGACGCATTTTTGGTATATTTGCCCTACTTGGATATTTTGAAGTTTTTCTTTGATTCCAACATATTTTGGTGTTTAAATACATGTCTAAACTCGTTACAATTATGAGAGAACCAATTGGTGTTGTTAGAAATCGATTGGTCGAGTCCGGATAACCGTTTGAGCCAAAAACAAGAATTTCCGCCAGAAGGCATGCAACCTATGTTTCACGATTTAAGGCTTGCATCGGTCGATGCGGCCGTATTGGTCGACATGAGAGATATGTTGGTCGAAATGTCTGTCTTGGTTGATGCCGAAGGCACGTCGGTTGACACGAAGTCATTGTTGGATTTCCTTTCCGTCGACCACTCATATCGGTCGACACACTATCCATATCGGTCGACACATTTGTGTCAGCCAAAACACATTCATCTCAATCGATGCATGAATATCGATCGACACTCATCTATTTCAGTCGATACGGCCACATCGGTAGACATACACTCTGTGTCGGTCGACACAGAGTATATTTTCCAAAAAAATTTTCTTATTTTTTCGATCAATTCGACTTATCTTTGATATCATCCGACATCTCTTTTATCAATCGACATTGATAACTATTCTTTTCTTCCTTACCCTCTTTGAAACCTTTTTGAATTCAAACCAACTTTGATTGTTCGATTTGATTAATCATAACTTAATCTTCTCTTGAAACAACTTGACGAGTTCTCATACTCTCAAGTGATGCACGATGATTCATAATTGATTATGAAATTCTTTCAATCATAGTTTTCGAAGAATGTTCCATCATTTGATCATTCTTTCATATCCTTAAGATATGTTCCGTCTTGTTCGTCAAACCAAATTGTTGGATCATTCTTTCATATCCTGAGATGAAATAAAAATAATCCGTCTTGTTCGTCAAACGAAATTGTTGGATCATTCTTTCATATCCATATCAGATGGCCCAACTTGAGAAGTCCAAGATCGATTTAGAGTCTAAAACTATTTTTATGTGTCAGATTATGGATAATCTATTATCTTTGAGGATTAACTTGTATTCCTTACGTCATAGGAAAGGGCAAGTAAAGGACTGACAGCTAGAGCAATCATCTGAGACCACACCAACTAAGGTGGGCTTTCTTCAACCCCTCTATTGTGGGTCAAAATAAAATAAAAATGATGTTCTCTTTTCAAAGAAATCAAGCATGAAATAAATTTTTTTTGCTTTAACTGTTTTTTCATTGCCTACTGTTTTGTGTTTGCTATCTGTCCTCTTTGTGGGGGAACCCCACTCAGAGAAGATTATTACACGTAGGAACATGAATGTTGACAACGCGTATTGCGAGTCTCTAATGATCGTGCCCGATTGGTATGAAAAGATGCTACGGGTTAGTGCACTGTGACGCTATCATGTTAAGGGGTCGCGCCCTACATGGACTAGCGTTGAGACTTTGGTTGGCGGCCACCTCCTGATATGTGTGTAATTTGTACTATTTTTGGAGTGTTTAATTGAATGATTTGATGTGGATTAGGTGCAAAAATCACACACATATCTTTTCTTTTCATTGATTTACCTTCACTTGGTGTTCGAGAGTTGTTTTGAGTGTGCAGGGCATGAAATTCGAGTTTTGGAGCAAAATTTGGCTTTGGAGCGAAGCAAATCCCATTCGGGACAGACATGTCCCGCTCGGGACTGAAAAGGGAGCAAAAGGGCAAAAATTCAAGGCCTGTCCCGAATCTATTCGGGACCCGTGTTCGGGACCGCTCCATTTCGCTCGGAACTCGAAAATTTGGCATGAATTTGAGAGGGAGAATTGATAATTGCTGAAGCCCGTCTCGCTCAGAACCTCTCTATCCCGTTCGGGATCTGTCGGTTTCTTCGCAACAAGTTAATTCCAATCCCGCTCGGGATGAAAGTTTTCAAAGGGGATTCCGCTCGGGACCGAAGTACTGAGGCTGCGGATTTTTTAACTATGAAAGGCCAAGGGAGGTCACAAAATAAGGGTTCGACTCTTTGAAACCCTAGAGAGAAAAAAGGCACGAAGTAGAAGCGAAATTCACGTCTCAAGGCTGGGAATTGAAGGTTGAAGGAAGGATTGGAAGCTAGAATTGAGGATTCATCTTTAAAACCCTAAGCTTTCTTGTTTTCCCTTCTCTTCTATGTTTCATTTTGGGATATTGATGTTTTTCATTATATTCATGAGTAGCTAAACTCATTATTGAGGATAAGGATATGATTGGGAATGATTTTGAATATTGTTTGGACTTGATTTATTGAATTTCCATGGTTTGTTTATTATTGTGGTTTTTGAATTCGTGTCCCTTGCATGATTGATCACCATGTATTTGGATTTATGCCTCAATGAACCAGCTCTATAGGCTTCTTTATTAGAGGGGATTGCAATTATAATTGGGTGTCGTTTCACTTAGAAGATAGGAGATTCGATATCTAGGTCTTTAATTCTTGAGCTATTGGGAGTTAATTAAAGTCAATAAACCTAGACTTAGGTTGAGATTGAGATTAATCTACGGTTATTGCACCGGTATTAAGGGTTATAACTAGAGTAAGTGAATTGATCCAAACTATTTAACGGAAATTGGTTCGTAATGTTGACAAGTCCAAAGTATTCCTAATCTACCCAATTCATCCTATGTTCCTCAACTATTCTCTCTTTGGTAATCTTAAGTCAGTAATTTGGTATTTTATTTAGTTTCTTACATTAATCTTTAGAATTTTAGGTAGTTTATAATTGATCATTCAAAGTCATTTTATCTCGTCTAGATATTAAAGTTCATAAAACAATACCTTTTACTCAAAACAACAGACGAATTGAGTCTTCGTGTTCGATAATTTTTACTTGATAAAAAATATTGCATCATGTTTTGGTGCCGTTGCCGGGGACTCAAAGTGTAGGTCGTTGTTTGATATTAGGGGATTTAAAACTTGGTAGTCTAGATTTACTATATTGTTGCTTAATTTTAATTTTCACTGGTGCAGGGCGTGCATGATTACAAGATCCAAGGCGAAGAAAATACAGGAACTGAAGAGACAAGGAGCAGTGAAGGAAGACATGGCGGAAGAAGATCAACCAAATGACAGACTGTTGATTGAGAATCTGCAGAGACAGCTGGAAGAGGTTCGAAACCAAGTTAACAATCCGGGGGAACGTAATCGAAGGGAAGAAAGGAGAAACCCTCTCCAAAATCTATTCCGACCACCGAGAGGAGAATCTACTGAAGGATTCAATGTGCGGACAGATGCTTCTCACTTCGAGATCAAACCTCAACTCGCTGAAATGGTCCAAAGGAATCAGTTCGAGGGAAAGCCTGGTGAAGATCCGAATAGTCATATCACGCAGTTTCTGGAGGTAGCAGACATGATAAAGATCAATCAAGTCCTTCAGGAGCAAATCAGGATGTACCTATTTTCCTTCTCCTTGAAGGACGAAGCTAAGTCTTGGTTGATAGGATTGAATAAAACTGAGATACGCACATGGGAAGATCTGAAAGAAAAGTTTTTGCTGAAGTATTTTCCACCGGGACTAACGCTGAAAAGGAAAGTAGAAATTCAATCATTCAGCCAGCAATATGATGAGCCACTCTACGAGGCATGGGTTAGGTTTCGGGAGTTGCTGAGGAGATGTCCGAAACATGGGATGTCTGAGGCTCAGATAATCTGCCAATTTTATGCCGGGGTAGATAACGACACTCAATTGCGGCTGGATAATATTGGTGGAGGAGATTTTCTCGATCTGGAGGAAGATGAAGCCAAGCAGGCCATTGAAAAGCTGGCAGAAAACAGTTACAAATGGCCGAAGGAAAGAAGGGAATACAAAGTTGTGAAGAGTGTGGTTGAGATAAGGGACTAAGAAGAGAAGAAGGAAAAAATGGCCTCGATGGAAACAAAAATGGACTTACTTCTTTTGGATCGAGCCCAACAACAATAGCAGCAAATGGGAAATTCCTCAAGAGGAGGAAATCCAACTCAGAATCAATGCAGTGAAATGGGGCAGATGGAAGCCTAATTAGTTGATGATGTTAACTTTGTCGGTAGAGGTAATTTTGGGAACTATAGAAGGTCCTACTATCAGTATGATAATCCTCCTTATCATCCCAACAATCGATTCCACCCGAACCTATCGTTTGGGAATCCGAACAATGCTATGAATCCACCTCTTGGATTTGAGCAGAGAGGGGAAGGATCGAATCAAGGGAATGGAGGGGATCACATGCGGAAGCAATATGTGCAGTAGGAGAGAAGAGCGCCCAACTCAAAAGAAGAAGAGTTTGAGAAGAGGCTCGAAAGATATGATAGTATGTTCACGGAGATGCAGAATCAAATCTCCACCATTGCCAAGCATGTGAGTGGGAAACACCAGCAGGGGCAGTTTCCCAGTGATACTGAAGCCAACCCGAAGAAGAATTGCAGTGCTATAACTACGAGAAGTGGTCGATCGTATGACGAGCCCAGTAACCTCATGTCGGGTAAAGAGAAGAAGGGGCTCCAGGACAAAGTTTTGGAAGAGGAAGAGATTGAAGCGGAAGTGACTCCCCAGCTAGTCAAAACACAAAAGGGGAGCACATCCGAGGAAATTTCCAAAGGGAGCAACCTACCCTTTCCTCAGAGATTTGCAAAAAATAAAATGAGCAAGCAGTTTGCAAGGTTTTTAGACCATTTGAAAAAGGTGCAGATCAACTTGCCATTGCTGGAAGTTATGCAAGATATTCCAGGGTATACAAAATTCTTGAAGAAGATGGTGACACACAGAAGGAAGTTTGGGGAATTTGAGACTGTGAACTTGTTTGAGGAGTGTAGTGCAGCGATCCAGCGAAAAATGCCTGTTAAGAGGCAAGATCCGGGGAGCTTCACAATTTCTTGTGTCATTGGTGGACTGGAGTTTGGCCATGCACTGTGCGATTCGGGTGCGAGCATTAATCTAATGCCGCTATCTATTTTTAATAGACTGCAGATTGGGGAGATCAAACCGACCACCATTACTCTCCAAATGGCGGATCGCTCTCTATCCTATCCGAAGGGAATTGTAAAAGACATTTTGGTCCGAGTTAAGGATTTTATTTTCCCTGCGGATTTTTTGGTTCTCGATATGGAGGAAGATAAGAATGTGCCGTTGATTCTGGGGAGACCGTTCTTGCGTAATGGAGGAGCATTGATTGATGTGAGAGAGGGAGAGCTGACTCTCCGTTTCAATGACCAAAAAATTACTTTCTCCATCTCTGATGCGATGAAGAATCATGAGGACAGGTATGACGAGTGCAACAACATCGAGGTATTATCTTTTCCCTTGTCATTTGGTCATGAGAAGAAAGATGCTCTAGAAGAGGTTATTCATGATTCTTTGCACTCTAACCTTGATTTTGATGAGCTTTATGAGGTTTGTGATGAGTTGCTAGAAATGGTGAATGCATTGGAAGATACACCAGAGGTCAGACCAAAGCAGGATGGGAAGTTTCTGGAGTTGAGGACTAAGGAGGAAGAGCTAGAGGCTAAATTCAAGAAGGAACAGAGCAAGAACGAAGCCCCAGTGGTGGAGTTGAAGGAACTGCCAGTTAGCCTCTGATATATCTTCCTTGGGGAGAATAACACTTATCCAGTCATTGTTAACTCGGCATTCTCTGCTTTGGAGATTGAAAAGCTTAAAAAGGTCCTGAGGATGCACAGATCAGCTACAGGGTGGCAGATTTCCGACATAAGGGGGATCAGCCCGTCTATTATGATGCATAAAATAATACTTGAAGAAGGAAGCAAGCCAAAGAGGCAACCTCAAAGGAGACTGAATCCGAAGATGCAAGAGGTGGTGAAAAAGCAAGTGATGAAGCTGTTGGATAATAATATCATCTATGCCCCGAGTGATAGTGAGTGGATCAGTCCGACTCACATGGTTCCCAAGAAAGGGGGGTTCGAGAAGGTTATCAAGCCAGGAGGAGAAGAAGTGATCGAGAGACCGACTACCGGATGGCATTTCTGCATTGATTATAGGGCTTTAAATAATGTAACTCTTAAAGATTATTTCCCTTTACCCTTTATTGGTCAAATGCTTGACCGTCTTGCAGGAAAGTCTTATTATTGCTTCTTGGATGGATACTCAGGATACAATCAGATTGTGGTGGCACCTGAAGACCAGCACAAGACAACTTTCACTTGTCCCTACGGGATTTTTGCCTACCAGAGGATGCCCTTTGGGCTGTGCAATGCACCGGCGACATTTCAAAGGTGTATGATGTCCATTTTTCATGGTCTTATTGAAAATGTTATGAAAGTCTTTATGGACGATTTCTCTGTTTTTGGCTTGTCTTTTGATGACTGTTTGGAAAATTTAAAAACTGTGTTGCAAAGGTGTGAGGAGACTAACCTGGTGTTAAATTGGGAAAAATGTCACTTTATGGTTAGAGAGGGAATTGTGTTAGGTCATAAGGTCTCTAGTAGGGGGATAGAAGTTGATAAGGCTAAAGTGGTAGCAATTGAGCAACTTCCATTGCCTAAGACAGTTAAAGGGGTTAGGAGTTTCTTGGGACACGCTGAGTTTTATAGGAGATTTATTCAGGATTTTTCCAAGATAACCAAACCTTTGTGTAGCCTGCTAGAGAAAGATGTCCCTTTTGATTTTAGTGAGGATTGTGTGAAGGCTTTTGAGAGGTTGAAGAAAGCATTAGTGACAGCTCCAGTGTTAGTAACTCCGGATTGGGAGGAGGACTTTGCGTTAATGTGTGATGCTAGTGACTCTACTGTGGGGGTAGCTCTTGGACAGATTAGGGAAAAAATCTTTAGAGTTATTGCTTATGCTAGCAAAATGTTGAATCCTGCTCAAGTGAATTACACTGTGACTGAGAAAGAATTACTTGCTGTTGTTTATGCCTATGATAAGTTTCGTGCTTATTTAGTAGGAGCAAAGTCTGTGGTTTACACTGATCATGCAGCAATTAATTACTTGTTTACGAAAACTGATTCAAAGCCTAGGTTGCTTAGATGGATTTTGCTTTTGCAAGAGTTTGACATGGAAATTAGAGATAAGAAAGGTTGTGAGAATGTAATTGCAGATCATCTACCTAGGTAAGAGAATCCGGTTGAGGGTGACAATCAGGATGGCTTGATTAAAGAGGATTTTCCCGATGAGAGAATTATGACTGTGGTAGTTGCTAGTGTTCCATGGTATGCATATTTCTGTAATTTTTTGGTTGCAGGTGTATTACCTCCGGATTTGGAGCCCTATCAGCGGAAGAAATTTCTGAAGGAGGCCAAGTTCTACTACTGGGAAGAACCGTATCTGTTCTGCAGGTGTGCTGACGGTATTATTTGCAGATGAGTCCATCAGAGCGAATGGAGAAAAATTATCGAAGAATGTCATCAATCAGTAAGTGGGGGTCACTTTGGTGCAAACCGCACCGCATTGAAGGTATTAGCTTGTGGATTTTATTGGCCTTCCATTTTTAAAGATTGTATTGCTATGGTTAGAACTTGTGATAGATGCCAGAAGATGGGGAATATAACCTGAAGGGATGAGATGCCCCAAACGATCTTTATTGAAGTGGATATATTCGATGTTTGGGGAATTGACTTTGTGGGCCCTTTTCCACCATCTTTTGGTTTTAAGTATATTCTTCTTGATGTGGATTATGTGTCTCGATGGGTGGAGGCCATACCCACTGTTACTAATGATTCTCAAGTGGTGCTGAAGTTTTTGCAGGCTTTAGTTGCTCGATTTGGCATTCCCAGGGCTTTGGTGAGTGATGGAGGCAGTCACTTCTGCAACAAACTCATGGATAAATTTCTGGCGAGGTATGTGGTGTGACAAAGAGTAACAACAGCTTATCACCCGCAAGCCAATAGGCAGGCCGAACTGGCCAATCGAGAGATCAAGCAGCTGCTCGAGAAGACGGTGTTGAATAGGAAGGACTGGAGCAAGAGACTTAATGAGGCTTTGTGGGCCTACCGGACAGCCTTCAAGACACCAATTGACATGTCTCCGTACCAGTTGGTTTATGGAAAATCCTGTCATCTTCCGGTTGAAGTTGAGCACAAGCCGTTCTGGGCCATCAATACATTGAACTTGGATTTTCTGAAAACTCATGGGGACTGGGTGCAAAAGTTGAATGAGCTTGATAAGTGGAGACACGAGGCCTATGAGAGCACGAAGCTGTGCAAGGAGAGAGCTAAACGGTTTCACGACCGACAGATTCGAGTGAAGAAGTTTTACAAAGGTGACATGGTTCTTGTCTTTAATTCTCGCTTAAAATTATTTCCGGGTAAATTCCGTTCTCGTTGGACAGGGACGTATAAGGTGCACGAAGTGTTCGAGAATGGTACATTGGAACTGGAAACTGAAGATGGCCACTACTTCAAGGTGAATGGGCACCAGGTTAAGCGATTTCACACTTCTGAGCAACCTCGAACTGTGAATGAAATCTCCCTCGCATGATGGTAAGTAGGTGAGTTCGTCGAGCTCCCGACGTTAAATGAAGCGCTTCTTGGGAGGCAACCCAAGATCGATTTACTTGTCTTGTTTTCATTAATAGTTTAGAATGCATGTGTTTTCAATATTGTTTTGCATTGTATCGAGTTTGGGGGAACTATGTGTTACTAATGATTGTTGGAAGTTGATGGAAGTGATGTAGGGAAGAAAACACTTCACTTTGGGGGAAAAATACGCGCATGGCCGTGACAAATCCCGAGCGGAAGCATCAAATCCCGCTCGGGATAGAGAAAAAAAGGAAATTGCTGCAAGGCCGAGCTTCGTCCCGAGCGGAACCAACTTGTCCCGCTCGGGACGCGTAACTTCTGGACAAAAAATGACGTATCCCGAGCAGAACCGTCAAATAATGCTCGGGATGAGAAATCACGTCAAAACTAAAGAATGGCCGAGGTGGATCCCGAATGGGATCCATGCATCCCATTCGGGATCGGTTTCTTTTGGGCAGCGAACCAGGCCGGTCGAGCCGTCCCGAGCGGGATAGGGCTGTACCGCTTGGGACGCGTCGTAGGTATAAAAGGGAGTCACGCGGGATGGGTTCATTTCCTTGTCTCTCTCTCTCTACGAACGATACCCCTTTCAATTTTTCTTGCATCCTCTCGATTTTTCGGCCAACACAAGAGAATATGGCACCCAAAGCACGTGTGGCACGCCCCACAAATTTCACAGACGGTGAGTACAAAGCACTACGGGCTCTTAGCAAGTGCGTGGTTCATGGATCAAAATACCCGTGCCCAGCCACTCTCACCGCATTGGGCATTAAGGAGGATGTGGATACGCTGTTCAAAAACATTTGATGGGATGACTTGCTCGAGGAAAGGTGGCCAGCTTTTGCAGAGCAAACAAGAGAGTTCTTGGCATCGGCTACGGTGCGCAAGAGCCCTGGAAATTGGCCCAGCCACCTGACATTCAAAATAGGGGGCAAGAGATACACTTTGGAGCGTGTGGAACTCGATTCCATTTATGGATGTGCAGAGGAGTCGGGTTATATACCCGTTGATATTAATGCCAAGGACTTCTGGCAGCAGATTTCTGGTACATTAAGGATGAAACTGGTAAAGGGTTCTCTCATTAGGAACCCGGTGTTGAGATACATTCACAAGACCGTCGCGAACTCGGTCTCCGGGCGCCACGAGAGCAACAATGTGATTATCTCCGAGATCTACCTGCTCTATTCTATGCTTGCCGGAGTTCCCTTTTCCATGGCTGCTGTGGCTATGGATAACTGGAGCAGAGCCCCCACACGGACCAACATTTATTGTGGCAGAATGATTACACCCATCCTCGACCACTTCGAGATTCCTAGGGAAGGCACAGAGGTGCCACCGTCTGTGGTGGATCTCCCGGTGCTCACTCTGACGAAGTACATATCCATTCCCCGGGAGAATGATTACTTGTATAAGGTAGTGGGCGATGCTTGGATGATGCTGCCGAATACTGCTGCCACCACCATTATTGCTCTGGATACCGAGGCAAATTTGTTGTTGGACTCGCTAGATCACAAGGTGTTATGGTATCGGAAAGGGAGAGATGGGACTTATGCCAATTATGAGCACTCTATTCCTGTGCTGGAGGACAATGATGAGGAGTCCATGGATGAGGAGGAGCCGCAACACGAGCAGGGTGTCGGGACATCTTCCGCTGGAGCCCAACGCCCTTGGCAGACGGATATGCTAGAGTAGATGAGAGGCATGTTGTCATCCATGGCCGAATTGGACTTGAGGATGGCCGTCTTGGGGACAGAGGTTGCCAGTTTGAGGACTGATTTGGGCGACCAGAGAACATGGTTTGAGCAGAGATTTGATGGAGTGAACGACAGACTGACCGGCATCGAGACCGAGCTGCATGACTTGATTGATCAGTTTCCAGCTTATTATCGGAGGCGCTGGAGGAATGATGATGCTCAAGGACCAGCCCAGCAATGATCACCGTCTTACCGTATTTTCAAACTTAGTCGTCTTCGGACTAAGTTTGGGGGGTCGGACGGACGTCGGTTCTCTCCTCTTCCCTATCTCCCTTACTTGTTATGATGAGACTGTTTTATCTATTTCTTTACTTTAGTTAGTCTATTTTAGGATTCATTTGATTTAGTTTCTTTGAAGTATTCGATTGGGTTGTAAAATGATTGATCTTTAGCTGATGGAGAAGATTTGATATTTTGAGAATTGTTGTTTTGTTGTTTGCTGTGGTGATGTGATACAGGTGGATAGAGCGTAAACAAGCAGAACCATGCCGAATTTTTTTGTTTTCCACCTGGTAAAACTGACGGAAGTAGGGTACAGAAACTCTAACACTTAATTTTCACATTAAGCATGAATTGAATGATTTATTTGGAGTTTAAGTGCTTGCAAGTGAAGTGTGCTTTACTGTGATAACTTAGGCTTGAGATTGAACTCGTGATGAAGCATGAACATGATTTGATTTCGTTTGAGCTTATGATAGCGCGGAATAACTTGAAATTGATGCATACCTTGGTTGAACAAATTTGGCATTTGACGTAATGTTATATTAATGCTTAGAACTCAACACCTTTAAACTTGCGAGATTTGAGCCTAATGAGTCATTTTTACCTCATTATTGATTGGTTGTGAGAGGCGAGGCACAAGTGGAATGAGTAGAGTCTGTCGATACCACTTTGTTTAACATGTTACATTGAACTAGAAAATGATCTTAGGCCATTCCTTCTTAGTACCTACCTTTGATACTGTTGGAGAATAAGGTGGAAACATAATTTACCCTAACCATTGTTTTGGAGCCACTTTGAGCCTTTAATTCTTTCATATGTGCTTAGGAACAAGTTTGTGGGTTGGGATGAATTCTGAGATAAGAAGAAATGAGTGCTTGGATTGAACTTTGTGAGAGAATTGAAAATGATGATTTGGCGAATCTTTTGGGGAAGTAGAAAGAAAAAGAAAAAGAAAAGAGAAAAAGAGAAAGAGGAAAAGAAAAAGAAAGAAAAAAATAATTGAAAAGAGGTTTGAATGCATATAGAGTGATGAAAGGTGAGAAATTGTCAGACGGTTGAATTGAAGTGTTTACTTATGTGTTGAAGGGTTGATTGGTTGAATGTTGAGAAGAGGGTCGGGATGAATGAGTCACTTTTGCCTAAAAACACCCTACCCGTTAGTTAACCACGTTACAACCCGATAAAAGTCCTATTTGATTCTAGGACGATTTTCAATGTGAACAAATGAGGCAGAGATGAACAATATGAATAAAACTTGTGTGCTTGTGCTTGAGAGAAAGAAAAATTAACCTTATACAGCTGAGTGTGAGTGTTACACCTTATATGATCACATGTCGGTAAGGTTGAGTTCATTGCATTAATACAAACATGGTGGACAATGAAAACTTTGTGAAATCGAAAT
Organism: Plectranthus barbatus; assembly: GCA_026898455.1. NCBI lineage: Eukaryota > Viridiplantae > Streptophyta > Magnoliopsida > Lamiales > Lamiaceae > Plectranthus > Plectranthus barbatus. Next base: position 347,191 of record JAPKLW010000368.1, read on the forward strand.
ATGCATTGAGAGATAGTGGTGAGACGTGACGCATTGCTCCAAGCGAATGAAAATCTAGTATTTTGTTTTTGATTGAGGATAATCAAAGGCTTAAGTTTGGGGGGTTTGATATGTGTGTAATTTGTACTATTTTTGGAGTATTTAATTGAATGATTTGATGTGGATTAGGTGCACAAATCACACACATATCTTTTCTTTTCATTGATTTACCTTCACTTGGTGTTCGAGAGTTGTTTTGAGTGTTCAGGGCATGAAACAAGCAAGAAATTCGAGTTTTGGAGCAAAATTTGGCTTTGGAGCGAAGAAGATCCCGTTCGGGACAAACATGTCCCGCTCGGGACTGAATATGGAGCAAAAGGGCAAAAATTCGAGGCCTATCCCGTTCGGGACAGGCTGGTTCCGTTCGGGACCCGTGTTCGGGACCGCTCCATTTCGCTCGGAACTCGGAAATTTGGCGTGAATTTGAGAGGGAGAATTGATAATTGCCAAAGCCCGTCCCGCTCGGAACCTCTCTGTCCCGTTCGGGATCTATCTGTTTCTTTGAAACAAGTTAATTCCAATCCCGCTCGAGATGAAAGTTTTCAAAGGGGATTCCGCTCGGGACCGAAGTACTGAGGCTGCAGATTTTTCAACTATGAAAGGCCAAGGGAGGTCACAAAATAAGGGTTCGATTCTTAGCAACCCTAGAGAGAAAAAAGGCACGAAGTAGAAGCAAAATTCACGTCTCAAGGCTGGGAATTGAAGGTTGAAGGAATGATTGGAAGCTAGAATTGAGGATTCATCTTTAAAACCCTAAGCTTTCCTGTTTTCCCTTCTCTTCTATGTTTCATTTTGGGATATTGATGTTTTTCATTATATTCATGAGTAGCTAAACTCATTGTTGAGGATAAGGATGTGATTGGGAATGATTTTGAATATTGTTTGGACTTGATTTATTGAATTTCCATGGTTTGTTTATTATCGTGGTTTTGAATTCGTGTCCCTTGCATGATTGATCACCATGTATTTGGATTTATGCTTCAATGAACCAGCTCTATAGGCTTCTTTATTAGAGGGGATTGCAATTATAATTGGGTGTCGTTTCACTTAGAAGATAGGAGATTCGATATCTAGGTCTTTAATTCTTGAGCTATAGGGAGTTAATTGAAGTCAATAAACCTAGACTTAGGTTGAGATTGAGATTAATCTACGGTTATTGCACCAGTACTAAGGGTTATAACTAGAGTAAGTGAATTGATCCAAACTATTTAACGGAAATTGTTTCGTAAGGGTTATAACTAGAGTAAGTCATTTGGTATTTTATTTAGTTTCTTACATTAATCTTTAGAATTTTAGGTAGTTTATAATTGATCATTCAAAGTCATTTTATCGCGTCTAGATATTAAAGTTCATAAATCAATACCTTTTACTCAAAACAACGGGCGAATTGAGTCTTCGTGTTCGATAATTTTTACTTGATAAAAAATACTGCATCCCCTCCCAGTCATATGTTTTTGCAGATAGTGTAACTGTTGAAAGCGTGCTTAAATGCCTAAAAATGTTTTGGTGCCATGGGAGGATTTCAAAGTTAAAACCCCATGTGCGA
>JAPKLW010000368.1:357828-417024 GCA_026898455.1 Plectranthus barbatus
TTTTTAATATATTTATTTATTATCATATGATCCCTCCTATATATATATGGAGGCTGATCTGGTGAGAATAACCCTTATTGTGAGAAATGAGAATAAATCTCGTCCATAGATTTGACAACATCAACGATCCAGATTACATAAATGCTTTAACAAAAAACGCGGTATTTTATCCTCATTTTACTTCATTAAAGGGCAACATTGTCATTACGAACAATGAACGAACTTCACTTGTATTCATTTTATCTATTATATACTTCATTGTATCTCCAATCTACTTCATTAAATTCAAAAACAATATTTGTTATTTGATGTTATACTTCATCTAAGGATCATTATATCGCTCATATGTTTCATTATATCTACTGAGATATTCATTTTAGATATTATATTATGCATTATGATGTGAGATTCTTTTTTTTAATCTTCACTTAGGTTTTGCACATATTTTCATATGTTTAATTAACAATCTAATAGCTTTCTCTTTCCTTGGAATTAACTGACTGTCGCTCCCTTCAATTTCGACCACATATGGAAGTAACACTTTGATAGTTTGAGGAACTAATGCAACATAATCATCTTCAAACATATTCTTTTTCATTGATGAATTGTTATAGTTAGCAATTGAGTCATCCAAATGAGTTATAAAATTCATCCAATACTCTAAATCTCTCCCTTTGGAAGGCTTCAACATATCAACACATTCTGGTATAAATGAACACGAGAACAAATAAAAAGAATAATATGTTACTAAAAATGAAATCAATAAAAGTAATAAAAAGAAATAATCGGAGTTTACTAAAAATGAAGTTGTAATATAAATAATGAATAACACAACACTAAAGATGAATAATAAAAAAGTAAAAATAAAAGACTTAATAAATTGTTTGAAATAAAGATTCTCAAAGCAATGTATCATAACTTATTCAACAAGACATCGAAATCTCATGGAAAATCGAAAAGAAAAGGAATTACAGATCCAAATCGCTAGAAAGAAGGAAACAAAAAGAAGAAAATCGTTTATTTAAGGAAGATACCATAATTAAAACAGGTTAAATGACAATGATACCCTTAAATATGTAACAATGAAGTACGCGGAGGATAAAATAAAAACGGAAATTATTAAAGCATGACCGCAGATCTTGTGTAATCAATGACTGAGATTTATTCTCATTTATTACATTAACATCTATTTTCATATGATCTAACCTATCTATCTATATGTATATGGGGAAGACCTACTAAAACTTTTCCACACAAATTCACTTTCCAAAAATAGTGATATTGTATTTTATGTAATTAATAATAATTATAGTTGGTCAAAATTATTATAATTTATAAATATTAGTATATTATTATTTATTTAGTAGTGAATATTTAAATTGATTGTATTGCATCACTGTTAAGTCTAAATATCTAACATAAACAACAATTTAAAAGTAAAAATATAAATAACAATAAATATATATGGCATAAAATGTCGAGGCTGAGCTAGTAGACACAAAACAACACTATTATATCGCTAATTATGGATGGAATAGAGAGATTGTTGGTTTCGAGATTAGAGAATTGTATATGCAGTAAAAATCTTACGAAAAACTTGCACTCATAACTGTGTTTACTCACCAGTTTGTGTCTCTGAAATTTTAAGATTAACAAGATTGAAATTAACTTCAGGTTTCAGATATACTTCAATTCATAGGTAGTGTTGAATTTTAAATATTTACGAGAAATATATAAAGCAATAAATGCACAAGGATTTATAGAGGTTCGGACACAAGAGCCCTGCATCCTCTATTCAGACCTTAAGTCTAGAATACACTAGGTTTTAGAATACACAGGTTCTCACGATCTATTGCATGCTGATCAATGCCAGCGTCCACCAGTGCACTTGCTCACTCGTCTAGGCTGTTGCTTTCTCCGCATATTCAAATTGTGGGCACACCACGCAGCCTCCATCCCAGAACCGTCAATCTTTTTTTTTTGCTAGACTCCCGTGAGAATCACAGCTTGGAGAAAAGTTGTGACTACCGTAATCTTACTTGGAGAGTAAGAACACTAAAGGAATAACTTGTGCTTAGATAACAACAAGTCTCGTGTCCAAGATGGCACATAGTAAGCTATGGAATAGCCTTAAACGTATGAAAGATTTTAGCACTTTTAAATGTTCGATTAATATAAGAAATTCCAATAGATTTGTAAATTGTCTAAGTGTCGGAACTTCTTCTTTTAAGGACACTGCATCTATTTATAGACGAAGTGTGCGAGCCGTTGAGAGACCTCTTTTATGAAGTCCAATTGGCGCCTCTCTTCTACAAAGGACAAGTTACTTTTACAAAAAGCCTGCGCCTGCTCCTGCTTTTCTAACACAGGATGTCAACATTGTACGATGTATCAGAAGGGCTCTTTTAGTCAGTTCGAGGAATCGAAACTGGTCCAACACCAGGATCTTCAGACTTTAAGTAATTTTCATTCTTACAGTTTGACCTTTAAGAGGATTCTCTTTGTCTCCGTGCACAAGAGTGATTAGCGTGACTGAAACAGGGTTGATGACATCAGCTAGTTTTCTTCATGTGAGTCCTCCAAACTGGTACTAATGATTGTAACTAGTTTCTTATCAAACTGGATGATTTCCAGTTAGTCTTGATCGCCTCTATTACAATTTAAGTGACATCATATACAAGACATTACATGTTTTGCATAAACTATAGATAATTTAGAGACATTCTAGATTGGTGATTTTTATATATTGTTTGACACGTTTTGGATAGGAATGTTTCCCAATAGAGATGAAATGTGGCACGTACACTACAATTAAATAAGGAATAAATTTTAGATTATGTATCATTCACATAAAAGCATGAATTAATGTGATTTGAGCAAAGATAACATATAGAGTAAATGGACACAATAATACTAACTTAAGTTTGCACTTTAATGTTTACTCTCCAAACCCCACATAAATAACATATTATAAACAAAACAAAAACAAAATAACATATTATAAAATGATGTATATTATTCAAGGTAAAAAAATAAAATAATAAATTACAAATGATATATTACAAAAAGAAGACAAGCCCTTGTATCTTTTTAAATTATCTCATATATCACAACAACCTTTGAGTTTGGCCAATTTACAATGATGGCAAGCATGGGCATTTACAGTTGGGAAGGTCTTAGGTTAGGCACGCCTAAACAGTATAGGAAGATTTTATCCATTAACCTAATTCAAACCCATCTAATATACCCTAATTTGGGACTAATAAACCCAATTTGGGATGGGTGAATGATATGTGCATAAAATGGCCTTTATTTCGATGTTTGTGCATGCATGTTTGCGTTCATTTTACTCCCATATCATATGTTTTTATCTTCTTTTTGTCGTGTTTTCATGTTTTGTGTGTTTCAGATGGTGTAGGATAGGTTTTGAGCATTATTCAGCATTTTCGGCTTGGTTTTGGAGGAAAAACGCCCGATCCTGCAGAGATGGATCGATCTGGGCAGTTCAGAGAAGATTATCGGTCGATCCTACAGAGACCGGTCAATCCGAGCAATTCAGAGGCAGATTTCGATCAAACGTTTTCCTTCTCGGCCGATCCATGTCGGGCTGAGCGATTATTTCTCTATTTCTGGACATCTCGGGCAATCTCACTTCGTCCCGGGCGATCCGAGGCTCTGCTAGCTCATTATAAATGGGGGGAAAGTTGGATTTTATTAGAACTTTTTGTCAAATCTACACAAAATACACTTAGATTCTCTCTTCGATTCCTACCACTACCTCCTTCCAAACCTCACCCAAGGTGTCAAGGAGCTCATTCAACATTCCTTGGTGAAGAATTGAAGTTTCCAAGGGTAGATCAAGACCAAGTTACTCAATTGGGGAAGAAATCTATCTAGACCTATCATTTGTAATGATTTGCTTTCAATTGAATATTGTATTGATCAACATGATAGGTATGTCGTTCTAAATTTCTACTGGATGTTGAATTGAATAAAGATGTGTGATAATTAGGTTGAATTGTGCATGTTTACCTTCCTCTATGAGATTGAATCATGCTAGATCTTATTCCTATTCACCTAGGTGTAGGTAAGAGCCAACTTAGGTGATAATTGACGTGAATATTGCAGCCAATACGCGGATAGAATCGTTGTGAATAGCATGTATTCTTGTGTTCCTCGATCCAATCCCTGTGCGGAGGAAGGGCATATGATGATGATTTACATGCCATAGGGAGTGAGTTAGAAACCAATAACGTAGCTGTTTGAGGTTCTTAACATCGTCTACGGTCAATTCGTCGTGATAGGGGATTGGCTAGTATAGGGTAATAGTCCATCCATTTAGGGATGAAATTGAGTTTGCATCTAAGTTCAACCTAATTAGAGCACATCGGCATTCTTTTCAACATCCATTCTACCTCTCTCTTGAGTATTTGTGAGTCTTGTTCTACCAAGTTGTTCAAGAAATTGAAGAATTGCTTGAAATTACCTATAATTGAATGATGAGTTTGTTAATTGCTTTTAATGTTGTTTTAGTTAGTTTGAATTCAAGTTTAGGATATTTGAACAAAACTCAACGACTTTAAACCTACCTAGCTATAAAAGTCCTCACAACTAAACAGTATTCCTTAGGGCGAAGCGAGTAAGTTCCTTGGATTGATTTTATTACTTGATAAACATTAGATTTGAGCAATCAATTTTAGTGTCATCAGTGAACCCATTTGGGTATGGATAAAACCTGCCTAAACCGTTTAGGCGTGCCTAACGCAAGTTTTTGTCTTTACAGTTTTTGAAATGTTTATATCAAATAAAAGATTTTAAATGGTAACAAATTAATCGTTATATGCTAAGTTTTAGATGTTAGGCCCACTAACTCACATACAAGTTATCTCTGCAAACTTAATATCCACAGTTCTTTCGACATTGCTACCCTTTGAACATGCTCCTCAAACTTGCTATGTACTCGATCAATTATTGAGACTATACTTCAAATAAAAAACATAAGATTATGAACAAATGTAAATGATCTTTAATTGAATATAAATAAAAATTAAACTTATTATTTTTATTTAATACTAAGTAAATTATAACATTCAGTCCCATATAATATATATACCAAAAAAATGTCTACACCACAAATTTCTCCAACTTTGCTACTCATGAAAAGGCAAAGAAACAAAAGGCACTAATATGTAGATTTAGCGCAGCCATACACCGAATCTAATTCGACAATATCTATTTGACAAGACTCCATGCTTTTTTATTGCATATAAATGATGCCTTGTTTATGACTAAAATTGAAGGTATAATTTCTCAAATAACATATCTCAATAGCCTATAGTTTTAGGAAATGAATTTTTGAACAATTGTTTAAAACATACAAAATTGTTTATGGATAACATGAGGATATTGAAGGCTCTCTCAAGTCTCAATCCATTATTGTTCGAAAAAAAAAATACATGATGCAAAGTAGATTGATAACTTCCTCGAAATCACTGCAATAATAACAAGATTGAGCATATGGAGGCCACATTCACATTGGATTAGATATGCTTAATCTTGGCCGAAAAGAGCGTGTATATATATATATCTATATAAATCATGGCAAATTCTCAGATGAGATGGTCTCATCATTTTTATTGTGAGACGAATTTAATGAAATGATGTATTTCTTTATTGCAAATGATGCATTATTAATTTTATTGTGAAACGAATTTAATGAAATGATGTGTTTTTTTATTGCAAATGATGTATTTCTTTGTTGCAAATAATGTAATTTTTAAAAATAAAATGATGTATTTAACTTATTGAAATGATGTATTAATGTCCGTCTCAATTTCTCGATTGTGTTTTAATTGTTGTTTGATTATTATGATGCTTGATTGTGTTACAATTGTTGCTTGATTGTATATCAACCATTGATTTAATGAGATCTAATGGATTCGATTCATTCTTTTTTCTCACATGAGAATTTTTCTCACCTGATCCACTCCCTATATATATATATATATAGAGAGAGAGAGAGAGTCATGATCAAGTGCTAAAATTAATGTTTGTGCTAAATAAGAATGAATCTCAACCATTGATAACATCAATGGTTGAGATTAAAGCATAAAAAATTAAAAAATTAAACATAATTTTTGTCCGTGCTTAATTGTTTTATAAATCATGCTTAATTCGATTAAGCATGATTTATAAAACAAACAAGCATAAAATCTGGAAAAATGTTTTAATCTCAACCATTGATTTTTTGAGATGAATGGTGTAGATTCATTCCTATTTAGTACAAATTAACTTTTAGTATGTGATGGACTCCCTGTGTGTGTATATATGGATGAGATCATATAATAATAAATAAGTATATTAAAAAATAAGAATTAATCTTATCCGTTTGATCTAATAAAATAAATGGTTGTGATGAATTATAGTCTTTAAATTTCAAATTTTTTTAATGTGCATATTTTATTTCTTGATACACATTGTTTTACTGCTTGATTTATTTTTATATATGAATTGATATATTCTATTTTATTGCTTAATTCAATTTCATCCATTACTTGATTCACTTTATTTATTGCTTGATATATACTATTTTATTGCAATAGATTATTGATAATGCTTGATACATTATATTTTAATATTTGAATAGTTTATTGTTAATGCTTGTTTAGACCATTATTAATATTTTTAATGTAGTATGATTTTTGAAATAAATCACTTTTCCCACGGGACTGTTATTTATTAAATTATTATTCACATTTTTTTATTGGTTGATACATGAAAGTTTACAGCTTGATACATATAATATTATTGCTTCATACAAAAAATTTATTTGTTTCAACAATCACTTGAATTGCTTAATTTGTTTCTTTATTCCAAATATATTCAATATGGATCTCTTTTGAAAGACAATGAAAAAGCTTTTAATTTAATATATAATACATGAAAAAATAATTACAATTGACAAAGTTATAATTAATTAAAGTTCCATAGTAGTTTCAGAGAATGTGATAATAAAGAGAGAGAATATTAATTAATAAAAAAAGTGATATATTCATCAAGCAATAACATACAATGAACCAAACAATAAGATTGAATGTATCGAGCAATATAACATCGTGTATCAAATAATAATATTTACGAAAATAACTAAATATCTGTTACATGGAATATTGACTAAAATAACCTTTATTTTCAATAATTAAGTGATGTTTGACATAATTAAACTAATAATTAAATAAGAATTAATCTCAACTATTCATTCTAAAACATTCAATGAACTAGATTTATTTTTATTTTTAATCTAAGGAATTTTATTATGGGATCCAAACCCTATATATATATATATATATATATATATATATATATATATATATACATATTGATCGATGCAAAATCTGCACACAGATTATAGCAAAGGGCAAATAAATTTATAGTTAACCCGAAGGTATGTCGAACCCACAGAGATAGTGCAATGCAAGCAATCCATGTACTGAATGTAGTTTTTCAATCATTTTTTTTGGAAAATCCAATTTTGAAGGGGTTTGAGTTTTCATGAGAATAATTTTGAAAGGAATTCCAATAAAATAAAGCACAGATCCTAGAGAAATCTACCAATCTTATCAACATGCAAGCTATAAATAATTTAAACCCATAAAAGATATTTTTGGTGGGAAATCTAGATAAAATGGAATTAACTCATTTGTTGGGAAATAAAAACCTAGATTATTAACTAGTGATTATTTCCTCTCGGTCTCAAAAATACAAGTTAATCAATCTCATAAAAATCAGATTAATCCTACAAATGAATTCTTCTTTGTTGGACAAAAAATCAAATGTATTAAACTCTCACTTCCAATTATCAATTTTCACCTCTCGGTCCATCAATTAATAACAAAAACATATTCCAATTTTCATCTTTCGATCCTTCAATTGAAAAATAGATTTGAAATAAAATCAAAGAGTTTAAAACAATAAAAGGGTTTGAAAAATTCGATTCAAAACATGTATCACAGATTAATCTGATAAAGATTCTATCCTAGCATATTAAAGATGAGCATTGAAACATAAAATAAAGATTGCACTGAAAATTAAACATGGAGGAAAGTAAGAATAAAGTTGTGGTTCCAGCCCTTGAATACTTGAAAACTTAAAGAACAAAAATTAAAACTGAAAACTGGAACAAAAACTGGGAACTAGAAAACTTAAAAAACTGGAACACTGAAAAACTTAGAACCCTGATAATAAGCTAAACTAGAGTTTGTATAGTGGTAGGGTTGTGCTCTTGAAAGGTAGGAATTAATAAAATAAGGTATCTCCTTCTCCAAATTCGCCCAAGTCTTCAATTGGCATCCTTCCTCTTCAAGCTCTTCAAAAAGTGCAAAATTCCACCCTCAGCACGCGCGCGTCGACTGAGATATACTCCCCATTGGTCGACATGTACCTCCAACATCGATCCCTAAAGAGCTCGACTTCCTCCTGCGTCGACAGCCTCACGTCAATCGACACGAGGGTTGTGTCGGTCGACACGAATCTCTCCGCGCATTGGTCAACGGAGTCTTCACCTCGGTCGAAACAGACCCTCATGTGGCAGATTTCTTCATTCTCTCTTCAACTTTACTCTTTTTCCTAGCTTTTTCCTACAAAATCTTTCACCACAAGTATCATACCCTCCAAAATATACTCATGCATAGATTATTTACTAAAACAAACTAAAATGCACGAAAGAAATGAGAAAACAATGTGATAAGTGATTAGAAATATGAGCTTATCATAAATATATATATATATATATATATATATGCTCTTTTACTCACAGGAAGTTAATATGTCCACTATTAATTTAATAATATTATATAAAATGTATAGTAAATTATGAGTATAATTAAAATATATATTTATTTTATCATCGATACGATATTGTCATATCAGTTATGAGTATATTAACTCATAATTATTATGGGTAGGTATGTATTTTTAATTTTTTTTTATAGGAATGTAAGTTTTTGATAATATATTTTTTATTGTATTAAAGGATATCTGTTTTTAAGTGGGGGAAAAAGATTAGGGAAAATCTTTTTTAAGACTTTTTTGTTCGGTAATGAAATTTTTTATTTCTATTTTTCTACTTAACTCTTTACTCTACTATTGAGTTTATTTATTTTTATTTAAAATTATTCTAAATATAAACCTATTATATATAGTTTACATTTGTAATGCCCCTAGACTTTTATAAACAGAATTTCTTGGTTGATCGAATTAAATGTATTGTTTTCTCAACATTCATTTTTTTTCCACTCTCATAAAGCAGTTATCATACACACTATAATGATCAATACATATACTACAATGAAAGTTCATAGTTCATTCAGAGAGATGACTTCAGCCTAGAGTGCATATATATATATATATATATATATATATAGGGAGTCCTTCTCATACTAAAAGTTAATTTGTACTAAAGAGGGATGAATATACACTATTCATCTAAAAAATCAATGGTTGAGATTAAAACATTTTTTTTCAGATTTTATGCTATTTCGCTTTATAAATCATGCTTAATCGAATCAAGCATGATTTATAAAATAATTAAGCATGAAAGAAAAATATGCCTAATTTTTTAATCTTTGATGCTTTAATCTCAACCATTGATGCTATCAATCCAATGGCTGAGATTCATTCTTCTTTAACACAAACTTAAATTAGCACTTGATTATAACTCTACCTCTCCCTCTGTCTGTCTCTCTCTCTCTCTCTATATATATATATATATACTCTGTCTGTCTCTCTCTCTCTCTCTCTCTCTCTATATATATATATATATATATATATATATATATGTTGGTCCCGAAATCAGAGTAATAAAGTATACATCGAAAGTTTAATATTCTTGCACTTGGCTCTAAAAACTGACTTAGACTTTGTTTTCAGGTTTATCAAAACTCAGTTTAAGCTCAGAGGATGTTAATTAAGTTTCAGATTATATGCTTCAATACTCAGACAAGAATTGAAGGTTTCAAAGAAAGTATGAAAACTTAGAGGCAGAAACTTAAATAAAGCAAGTAAATAAGACAGGATATTTATAGTGGTTCAGAATCAAGGTCCTACGTCCACTCTTCCGAACATAATCGGGAATCCACAAAGTTTCAGTATACAAGCCTTCTCACGATCTATGGACAGCCTGTCGGAATCCTCCATCTTTCAATCTACTGTCGTCACTCGCGCAGAAACTCCTTGTAAGCTTACTCATTTTTCAGGTTGAAGTGAGGACGCACCCCACACCTATCTTTTTGGATGGTTGGATGTTTCCTCGTTCTTCCCAGAATCAATTGGATGGCTAGGCCAGTGAAAATAAATATCCCATAGTAGGATAATGACAGCTATGAATATAACTTTGGAAAGTTATATTCACCAAGTAGATAGCTTCAACTTATAGCTTTAGCCTCGTCCACTTAGACAGATGCACGGAAAGAATAACTTGAGATAGATACTCACATCTCGTGTTAAGAACACAAAATTTCAGAAAGCTTGAGTAGAAATTTGAGCAGAGTGTCAGCTTAGCTTTTCACAAGATTTTCGATGTTGATTCTGCTGAGTTGTCGAGCTATTTATAGGAAACCTTTGAGGAAAATTTGAATTCTTCCCGTTAGACTGTGAGATCCAGCCGTTAGAGACAAAGACTTCCTCGTTCAATCATAGACACTCTTCTACTCTGTTATGCCGCCTGCTTTTGACCTTTTGCAGTGTACTTTCTACCTGCTCTTGTCTGACTAAGTTTCAGTCCGAGGAATCTAAGTTTAAGTTTTCCTCGTACTGACATTTTGACTTAACATTGAGATGTATCATGTCTGACTTCGAACACTTGTGTTTCACGTGCTCTTGAATGTTGAAACTGAAAACTAACATCCGAAACTCAGTTTCAGTTTCCATCTTACTTTATGAAACTCAGTTTCTAGAAACTATGTTTCTGGCCTTACTAAGTTTCAAGCATGGAAACCTTGTCTTCAGAATTTCAAGTTTCTTGGATTCTTCTCTTCAAGCATAGAAACTTAGTTCTTGATCTATCGAGCTTTGTATTTTGATTTCTAACAATTTCCCCGGTTGAGACTCAATCTCTGCTCGATCTTCATCATCTAAGTTTCTAGTCTATTAGAACTCATTCAATTCTATACAAGGATTACATTTACAAACTCTAGAAACTTTATAATAAAGTAAGTTTTGACATATCAAAACATTAAATTAGGAGGTGAATTGAAACTCAGTTCCTAACAATTTCCCCTTTTTGATATTGTCAAAACTACTTACCTAAGTCAGAAAAGAAAAGGAAAACATGGTGAACTGAATTCACAAAGACACTACTCAGTACACGAGTCCTTTATCTGACCTACTCTATTTGACCTTCCCCCTAAATTGGAGAGATATTTCTCAATTAATCAAAATAGAGTGAAAAGTAAGTTTACTGATCACACAAGAAGATGTGAGTTCAGCCAGGTTAAGAACTTAGAGAGAGAGAGAGAGAGAGAGAGAGAGAGAGAGAGAATGAGTGATTGTCCTCAATTCAGTTTCAGATTTTTCATTAATGTGAGGAGAATTACAAGTATAATGAAAAACTGGAAACCTACAGAACAAGACTAAGAACAAAAGCTTAGAACCACGAGGTTCATGGAGGAGGTTGATTAGATGCAGAAGCCTTTGATCCAGACAACTTTTCAACCAGCTTTGCCTGAATTCGGTATTGATCCTGCCACCTCTTCTCCTCATCCTCTTCCCTCTAAAGCCTCTCTTACTCTTCAACTTCTCTCCTTCTTCTTTCTTCTTCTTCTTTGAGCTTTTTATCCTCATTGTCTTTCTCTTCCTCGAGCTTCCACTCCTCCTTTTCTTTTCGTTGCTCGTCTTCCCTCTTTTCGATAAGATCAACAATGGTAGAGACAATTGTTTTGATGGAGGAGATGGACTCAGATGTTTCAGCTTATTTCCAGTCCTTTTCATCGAGTTGGGCTTTAATTTCCTCAAGCCAACCTTAGAAGTAAGCTTGCATTTCTGTCAGTGCGACAGTCAGAGTAGGGGTAGAGGTAGTTTGTAACTGAGTGTTAGCTTCAGCAGTGGAGGTACTTGGCATCTAAAAATGATGATAGTAGAGGTTGACGACAACAGACCCCACAATCCTCTCCTTGCTTCTTCTGCCCTATCAAACTCAATCTGACGGCATCGTTCAGCTTCCTCTTCCTATTTCTGCTTCCTTCTCTTCAAAGTCTCCTTCTCCTCAATCAACTTCCTCCCTTTCTTTGTCCTCATTAAACTGGCTGATGTCGTGAGATTATCTAAGCCTTGGCCAATGATTTGATTGATCAGCTCTCTCCGCAATAGATTGGATAATAAGTTCACAAGAGAGAGCCACGGCCTACTCTAAATCCACCTTTTCGAGCTCAGCAGCAGGGAGTTCTTCTTTGGCTATTTCCAACTCAGCTGTCACATTTTGTTGCTGCTCGGAGAGTCTCCTTACCTTCTCTATCTTTGCAGCAATGATCTTCTGATAGGCCTCCGGAAATAGAGCTGGAGCTGACTCTTCCTCTGTCTTAGCATGGCTAGGAGACTCAGCTTGGGTGGGAGGTACCTGCGTAATCAGAGGAGCAGAGAGGGGGCAACAGGCACAAATACATAACTAGCCGGGGGAAGCATGTGCTCATCCAGATAAGAATCCTCCGCATTGAAAGTTTCAGCCCTATAAGCTCGGATAGTCAGCAGCCTCATACGAACTTCCCCCTCATTCATCTGTCTGGTTTCAGCTTGGGCACTCCACTCCTTTGCCCACACGTCCTCTGACCTCGAGAAAGTTAGTCCCAACCTGGCCTGCATTATTGGGAGATCTTCTGTGTTTAGCTCATGCATGGCCAGATCGAACCTCCTCCACCTTCTGAATTGTCCTCTCAACAACTCGCATGCTTCAGTCTCTTCAGCAAAAATATCAGGATAGAGCAGATTGATTTCTTCAAAAATTATGTGCTCTATCCTCTCTGAAATTGCTGCAGCCCAAGGAATGAGCTTGGCATCTCCAACACAAGCAAAACAAATTGGTGGGCACCAATGTCTCAGTCTTTCAGAAGATACTTCGAGGTGAGGTAGCCCACTTAGAAGAATTTTGTAATCGTTGAACTGACTGGTCTTGAATATCTGCTCCTTGGCCATTGAATCCCACGGGTGGTACCTCCACACCCCATGCATATCCGTAATAAAATCAAACTCCTCATGGGCAGTGGTATCTCGCAGCTCTTCCTCTTCGTCAGATGGGATCAGGGAGTCATCAGCCAAAAACTCCAAGTCAGCTCCACCTTCCTGACCACCATGAGATGACTCATCATGGCCTATCTCTAGCTGGAGCTGAGTCGAGTCAGACTCAGCATAGGAGGAGATTTCCCCGTGCACCGTCTCTCTCGTTCGTCCACCAGTTTATCCGGGGTGGTTGCCTGCAATTCTTCCTCATTTTTCTCTTATCCAGCTAAAGCAAGCTCATCAATTTCTCGAGCAATTTCTAGTACAACTTCCTCCGCCGTTTTTACTGGGTCGGTCACCCCTGACTATGTTTGAACTTATTTCTGCACCTCAGTTCCAGTGTGAGTGCTTTCCACTATCTCCTTCTCTTTCTCAGTACCTTCCCTTGCCGGTTGTTCAGGGTCGGTCACCCCTTCGACAAGCTCATTTTCCATCATTACCTCAACAGTAGGCTGCTCAGTCTGTTTTTCAGGAAGCTTATTAAGACCATGAGCTTCCTGATAGAGATGTGCTAAAGCATGATCCTCAGGAGTATCAGAAATGGGAGGAATGATCACCTCCTGAAGAATAGTGGCTACCGGATCCTTGAAGATCAGTTTACGTCGGGCAGATGTATCCATAAGTGGATCATAGCCAGCGCCCTTCCACTTCTTGCTTTCCTCAACCTCCTTTTTGCCTTTGGCACTTTCTGTTTCTGCCTTAGCCTTCTTCCTCAACTCCTCTTCCATTCTCTGTTTCTTGCTACCTCTTTCTCCTGGCTCCTTCTCGCCTTTCTTCTTCTTGCGTTTCAGAGGCCTGGTTGTGGGAGTCCTTATCTTCTTGGGAATGGAAATGGGTATGCGACTCCCTCAAACCTTCATTGAGTTGGAGTCGGCGGCTTCTCAGGCTTTTCCGTTTGATATTTTTTCCTTAACCTTCTGTGAGGTGGTCTGTTTGATTCCTCTCCAAGGTTGGTCAGCTGGGGGAGATCTTCTATCACCTTCTGAAGATTCTCCTCCCTCTTAGATTCAGTCTCTGTGACCTCCTCATGAGCACTACCATCACCACCCTCCTTATCACCTTCTTATTCACCACCTTCCTCATCATCATCCTCCTTAGAACCGGAGTCTTTCACATTTGACTTCGGTGGGATGAAGTCATTAGGGATCAGAGGCTTACCATCATCCACCACCTCTAACACTTTATCCAACAAGTAGTTGATCCTTAGCCCAAATCGTACATTCGTAGCAAAAGTGCCCTTGCTTTCAATTGTGGACTTCCTCCCTACATAATCCAATAATCTTTCAAACACGATCTCAGCCCAGATCCCGTGGACTTGATCATTAATCGCCATGTTATGTAAGTTTCAGATTATACGCTTCAATACATAAACAAATATTGAAGGTTACAAAGTAAGTATGAAACCTTAAAAGCAAAAACTTAAATAAAGTAAGTAAATAAGACATGATATTTTATAGTGTTTCGGAATCAAGATCCTACGTCCACTCTTCCAAACTTATTCGGGAATCCACTAAGTTTCAGTATACGATCCTTCTCAAGGTCTATGGACAGCCCGTCAGAATCCTCCGTCCTTTGGTTTCCTGTCATTACTTGCCCAGAAACTCCATGTAAGTTTACTCCTTGTTCTGGTTGAAGTTAGGACGCACCCCACAACCATCTTCCTGGATGGTTGGATTTTTCCTCGTTCTTTCCAAAACTCAGTTGGTTGGATAGGCTCGTGTTAATTAATATCCCAAAGTAGGATATTGAGTGCTCAGAATATAACTTTGGAAAGTTATATTCACCAAGTAGATAGCTTCAGCTTATAGTTTTAGCTTCGTGCACTTAGACAGATGCACGGACAGAATAACTTGAGTTAAAAACTAAGTCTCGTGTTAAGAACTCGAATTTTAGAAATCTTGAGTAGAAAGTTGAGCAAAGTGTTGGCTTAGCTTTTCACAAGATTCTCGATGATGATTCTGCTGAGTTGTCAAGCTATTTATAGGCAGCATTTTACGACAATTTGAATTCTTCCCGTCAGACTGCGAGATCCTGCCGTTAGAGATAAAGACTTCCTCGTCCAATCATAGCCATTCTTCATGCTCAGCTCCGCCGCCTGCTTTTCACCTTTTGCAGTGTAGTTTCTACCTACTCTTGTCAAACTAAGTTTTAGTCCGAGGAATCTATGTTTGAGTTTTCCTCGTATTGACTTAACATTTAGATATCTCAAGTCTGACTTCAAACAGTTGTGTTTCACGTGCTCTTGAATGTTGAAACTAAAAATTGACATCCCAAACTCAGTTTCAGTTTCCATCTTATTTCGTGAAATTCAGTTTCCAGAAACTAATTTTCTGGCCTTACTAAGTTTCAAGCATGGAAATCTTGTCTTCAGAACTTCAAGTTTCGTGGATTTTTCTCTTCAAGCATAGAAACTGGGTTCTTGATCTATCGAGCTTTGTCTTCTGATTTTTAATAATTTCCCCCATTGAGACCCAGTCTCTACTCGATCTTCAGCATCTAAGTTTCTAGTGTATTGCAACTCTAGAATCTTAATACTAAATTATGTTTTGACATATCAAAACATTAAATTAGGAGGTGAACTGAAACTAAGTTCCTAACAATATATGTATATATATATGTATATATATATATGTATATATATATATATATATATATATATATACATATATATATATATATAGGGGTGCATTCTAGGCTGAACTCATCTTCCTGAATTAACTATGAACTTTCATTGTAGTGTGTATAATTGATCATTATAGTGTGTATGATACCTCATTACTGTATCATATACACTACAATGATCAATTACACACGCAAAAATGAAGTATTATAATTAAGTACTTTAATGAACTAACATATACACTACGATGATCAATTATACACACAACAATAAAAAGTTCATAGTTCATTCAGGACATTTAGTTCGGATTTGAGCACAACTCTCTCTCTCTCTCTCTCTCTCTATATATATATATATATATATATATATATATATATATATATATATGGTAGTGATCAGGTGAGAAATGTAGTTAGTATGAGAAATAAGAATACTACATTTTAACATCAAAATATTGCATTTTAACATCGAAATCTTGCATTTCAAAAATCTTCATTTTAACATCAAAATCATGCATTAAAACTTGTTTTCATTTTATCTTCTATATTATTCATTTTTAACTTTTATTTCCTTCATTGTATTTTTAGTTATCATTTTATCGTAAAAATTGTTCACTTTTATCTTAAATTTTGTTCATTTTATCTTATAACCCCTTTGTTATCAATGTTTGTTAATTATCTTTTGGTTCATCAAAACTCAAGCCGATCTAATTTCTAACAACTTAGTATCGAGTCGAAATGTAAAAGTCCTGTACAGGTCATCTATACTCGAGTTGTAATAGAACTAGAAAAGAAGAATCAAGAATGCTGAAGAAATCAGCAGACTCGATGGTTGCTGAAGAAGCTAATAAAGGCTAGCAAACATGGAGGAATGCTGAACAAGAGAATTTTGAAGAAGTAACGTCAGCTTGCTGCGAAGATCTTAGCAAGTCTGCTGAGACAACAGCAGAATGCCTACCGCCAGCAAACACTCAACAACAATCAAGGAAGACACAAGTCGCAAATCATAAGGATCCAAATTACAAGGAAACCTGACGAATCAAAGAAAAGAATAATCATCACACACAACAGAGGTTTCAGGTTCAAAGCAAAAGATTCGTTCTGACAAAGAATTCTACAAATAGGAGCTACGCCAATCAGAGACAAGGGAGACTTAAAGAGTCTCTGTACAATGCATATAAAAACACTCTAATTGGGGACCAACTAGTGGTATCAGAGCGGTTGGTCTTTACAGACTAGCTCCTTCTGAGTCACTTAGGTCCAGATCCATATTTTCCTTGCATATTTTTGTTTTCGTGCTTAGCTCAGGTTAAAAGCAATGGTGAACAACGCGAAGTTTGGAAAGTTTGCTCCTGAAAGCTACTCCACTGGAAAAAGAGGACTTTGATCACATTGATGAATATACATCCCAAGATGAAGCAGGTGATCG
Organism: Plectranthus barbatus; assembly: GCA_026898455.1. NCBI lineage: Eukaryota > Viridiplantae > Streptophyta > Magnoliopsida > Lamiales > Lamiaceae > Plectranthus > Plectranthus barbatus. Next base: position 375,143 of record JAPKLW010000368.1, read on the forward strand.
AAGTTAGACCAATGAAAATCCAAAAGGTGAAGACCAGGATTGGCTAAGATGTAGCAGGACCAGATGTAATGGTGGACAAGCCGTACGAAGAATGGACTCAAGAAGATCGAGTTTGTGGCCAACTGGACTATGTAGCCATGGATTTAATCCTAAATTCCTTGACACCAATCCTAATGGCAGAAGCCTTGGAGTACAAGAATGCCAAAGAAATGTGGGACTTTCTTGGCACTCTAAGCATGGAGATGGATCAAATGAAGAGTAACAAACTACAACAATGGGTAGACAGGTATGAATCTTTTCAATTGATTCCAAGTGAAACCGTCAAGGACATGGAGGCCAGATTTAACACCATTGTAGCTGAGTTAAAGAAGCTGGGAAGGACGTACGAGCTTCCCGACATGAACTCAATGATTCTCTCAAGACTACCAAAGAAAGTTTGGTTCGTCAAAGTAACCAGCCTAAATGAGAAAGATCTGTCTGCAATAAGTACCAAAGAGGTGTTTGCACAGCTAAAGGCACACGAATGGGACATCGCGCAGATCAACAAGAACGAAGTTGTTCGTGCAGCTGCAACCATTGAAGAACCCATCGAGGATGCAACATTATTTGTGAAGAGAGACGGACAAAAGTAGAAGACCAGGAAGCCGTTCCACTTAGATCGACCAGTTCAATCCATTACATCAAAGGAGATACCAACTACCAGTGGGTCTCAAGCAAAAGAAGCAGAATGCTTAGTCAGCGAGCTGGAAAAACAAATGAAAAGATTACAAAAGCTGCTGCTGAAAGCCAAAAGCAAGAAAGAAGAATTCCAACAATATCAACGAGCTGACAGCTAAACTGCCAAGAAAACACCAAGAACATGCTATGAATGCGATTCCCCAGATCATCTGAAGTTTGAATGTCCTCGAATAGATTCAGAGGAAAGGGAACGATTAAGGAAGCTGTTCGAAAGATGAGCATCAAAAGCTGTTACTAAAGCCTTATTGACAAGAACGGAACTACCAGACATCCTAAATCATGACGACGAAAGATACTCATCAGAAGATGAAGAGGATGTTCTCATGGTATTCATGACCGACATCAATGAGGATGATAATGTAAATGAAGAGCAGACAGGAGAATCAACTCTAGCTGTCACAAGGAACCTGGTAACAAATTCTATTTTGTCTGCTGCTTCTACTTCAGAAAATATGCATGATATTGCTGATTCTAGTTACTCGGAATCAGATGAAATAACTGTAGAATTTTTGCTAAAAGAATTTTAAAAAATTCATGCATTAAAGGATATTTTATTAAAAGAAAATTCCTCTATAAAATCTCACCTTTCTATTTTGACCAATAAGATTGAAAAATCTAGGTCAGCAGACGAAGAGCTTTTAAAATTAAAAATAGAATTCTCCTCTTTTAATGAAAATTTTAATATTTTAAAACAGAAGAATGAAGTTTTGAAAAGCAAAAACTCCGTGCAAATTGCTTGTCAGTGTATATTTTCAAAGAGCACGAGAGATTTAAACGAGATTCTAAGTGTCCAAAGAAGTTCAAAAAATTTCACAGGAATAGGTTTTGATAAAGGAGAATCCTGCGATGTTGAATCAAGTAAATCAAAGAAGATTATCTTTGTCCCAGCAAGTGGGAAGATTCAACATTCAGCTAAAAAAGACAAGAGGGATAACTCTAAGTTAGCTATATTTGCTCAGCAGAAATGTTGGCAAACTATCATCCCTCGGTCGACTGCTCAGCAAAGACTAAATTACATGTCTGCTGAGAAAAGACCAGCAAAGTCTAGGTATGCAACCCAATAGACTGTTCCATCTGCTAAGAAAGTTCATACAAATTCTAGCAAAGCTAAGCAATCTGCTGAGATTGCAAGGAATCTAGCATACACACCAAGTAGAAGGAACTCCTACTTGAGGCCAGAATCTAAAGAATCATACTTTCAAAAGACTGTGAAGGCTCGACACACTACTACACATTCCTATACTAGTTCAATGTATTACTTCAATAGGAACGGAAGGGTAGCAAAACATGATGTCAAAAGGAATGTCAAGATCACGAAAATCTGGATTCCCAAAGGAATGGTGCAAAGAACTAATCCTACAGGACCCGTAATTGATCGGGTACCAAAAATATAACTTCTTTGTTTTGTAGGAACAGGGTCCAGAGTGAAGAACTTCAAGAAAATTAAAAGAATGGATCCTAGACAGTAGATGCTCGGGTCACATGACAATAAATCACGATCTATACCATTATTATCTTTCAATTTCTCTCACCTACCATCTCCATATCAATAATTAGATTTTTAGTTTCCCATCTTTGTACAAAATAACTTTCAGAAAATTATTTTTTCTTGAATTTTCATTTCCACAAATAACACAACAAGATTTACAAAGGGTAAATATTTTTTTGTTTGTTTGTATGGATCGATACTCAAATCCCAGCAAAATTAATTTTTGTGTTCATTTTAAGATCCAACGTTTATTTATTGTAAATCAACATCCGTTCATTCTGTTCATTGAAAACAATGATGATTTTTAGCCTATATAATATTTTTTTAAAACAACAATGTTACAAATTATATATTATAATATGGATATAATAATTCTTGAAAACAATGATTATTTTTGGCCTATATAATGATACTTTTTTAAAACAACAATGAAACAAATTATATACTGTAATATGGACACAACAATTCTTATTTTGAGAAAAATAATAACCCATACACGACTATTCAATGAAATAAACAATAAACTTTAATTATTTTATTATAATATATTCAATTAACTTTAAATAAAAAATGCAACCATCAAAATGATGAGAAAAACAACAATGAAGTAATTTAGCATATATAATGCTGATTTTTAGCCTATATAAAAAACAAGATAATAATTTATATACTGTAATATGGACATGATAAACACGTTCATGAATTATAATGAGTTTATTATAATATATCATCCAGGAAAAAAAACTCTTTCTCTACCCCCTTTACTTCTCCTCTCTCATATTCTGATTTGAACATTCATCATCTTCCTATTTCTACCATCATATGTCATTTATCTCCCGCGGTATCTCTACACATTCGATATTGCATTATCTACAAACTTTAGAGGGTAACAAACTCAGAATTCGTGAACCATTAAATTCATTAGACACACCAAGAATGGGATGCACCAGCCATAAGTGCAAAGAGATGACATACTTGCTGAACTACTAGCAACAACGCTGCATTTGATTTCCCACGACGCATCTCGCAGAGTTTATGACGTCTATGATAATGTTTTGCCTTTCTCAGATCCGCATTGCAATCTTCAACCTGGCACGACCCGATTGGATGTAGCTCCTGCCAACTTAGTTTTCTTCCCCACAGTTGCTTCCCCATTCTCGGTGGTTGCATAACCACAACCATCGAGGTTCAGAGTCATATTTTTTCCTAATTGTTGTTTTTGACTGCATTGTGGAATGAGGGAGAAAATTGCTTGCGGTGGAGATAATGGTGGTCTGTATTTTTCATATTGAATCTTAATAATTTAGGGTTGGAAAAGGTGCAGGAGAAGAAACATGAATGGTGAGAGATGAGAATATGTGATTATTATTTAATTTAGCATTAATTAAGGTAACTACTTAAATTAATAAATCTACTAAAAAAATCAAATCTTCTCCCTAAAATACCCTTTCAATTAAATTAACAAATAAATTGTATGCCACATGTCATTACGGTAACCATCAGATCAAAAAAATTAACATCTGGATCATAGGTAATAATTCTCTCTCTCTCTCTCTATATATATATATATATATATAGAGAGAGAGAGAGAAATCCACTCAAGTGCTAAAATTAAAGTTTGTGCTAAATGAGAATGAATCTCAGTCATTGGATTGATAGAATCAATGGTTGAGATTAAAGCCTCAAATATTAAAATAAATGCATAATTTTTGTTCGTACTTAATTGCTTTATAAATCATGCTTAATTCGATTAAGCATGATTTATAAAGCGAAAAAGCATGAAATCCGGGAAAAAGTTATAATCTCAACCATTGATTTTTTCTGATAAGTGGTGTAGATTCATTCCTATTTAGTACAAACTAATTCTTAGTATGTGATCCTCTCCTTATATATATAGGGTGGTGATTCTACGCTAACTCCCCCTATATACTAAATAATAACCATTCTTGACCATTAAGATCGAAAATCAAGAGCTCAAATCAAGTTATTTTTTATGGTATTTTGGTGCTTTTTTTACACTTTCGTATGCATTACAAGGGTAAAATTGTCAATTTTAGAATTTAGATTATACGTGGCTATAGTCACGGGATTTAAACTTTTTGCATGATGAAAATCATAATTCCACCTTATATAATTACCATTAAAAACCTATAAGAATTTTAAAAAGAAGCACTTAAAATAGGGATGATAATCTCTTTCAAATCTTTTGCGGATGCCAAAGTCAATGAAATTAATTTTTTAATCTCGAATTTTAATTGTCTCAAATACACACATTTTTTCCATGAAATTTTATATTTCATTAAATTTCAAAATTTGGTTAAATATTTTCAACTCCCATGCATTCAAATCCATCTAGCATTTTTTGTTGATGAAATGGATGCATCCAGTTCCACAAAAATGCATCTACTCACAAACAAAAAATGCATGAGCTTTGGTCGAAAAAATGCATGTAATTATTGCAAAAATTGCAACTTATTTTTGGAAAAAAGGTTATACATATTTGGATAAAAAATGCACGTAATTTCGAATAAAAGATGTATCTAATATGCATAAAAATGCATAAGTTTTAACATAAATGATATACCTTCTTTAGGTTTAAATTGCATAAAATATCTGTAAAAGATGCATATATAAGTTTTATGATAAAAAAAATACATGTGCCTCTGTATTAAACATGCATCTATCTCGGACAAAAAATGCATCACCTTGAGTTAAAATTCTTCTGCATTTTATATATTATTTGATGCATATTCTCGGGTATTAGGTAAATCTCATAATAAAAATATTATTTATTATGAAAATCTCCAATATATTATATTGTATGTTTAATTAGTATAGTTGTACTATATCAATAATGTATTTTTGAACATTTTCTTAGCAATCTAAATAATATATCATACAATGAACAAAAATGCACAAAATATTCAACACAAATGCACCATGTAGATGAAACCTATCGATACATTTTCTTGTGCATTTTTATGATTGAAAGGTGCATTTTTAATTAAATTGTATTTCTCACGTGATTTTATTTTTATGAACATTTGCAATTAGGATTTTATTTAAAAGATAATAAATCTCCTTTAATTTAATATGTAATATGCATAAAAATAATTTAAATTGAGTGAAATATTATTTTATAGTTTGATAGTAATTTTATAAGTGAGGGAAAATGGTATGAAAATAATATTGTGAATCTAATAATAATTCAAATTGCCTATTGATACAAAAAAAAAAAATTAAACCTTTTATTTTTACCAAAATAGCCTCATAAGTATTTAATAATAAATATTTAATTATATATATTATTTTTTGTGAGCTAACGATCATGTAGATTAAGGGACCAGATTGGTTATTATTTAGCATGTGGAGATGGGTTAGTATATATATATATATACTAACTATTGGTTATTAATTTGTTGTATGATTGCGTTTTAGTTGTTGCTTAGATTGTATATCAACTATTAATTTATTTAGATCTATTCGATATGATTCATTCTTTTTTCTTACAAGAGAATTTTTCTCACTTAATCTCATCCGTATATATATGCGCATTTCAAAAATCAATCAAGCCCACAAGATTTCCTCAATGAAGAGATAGGAGTGTCAACATTGTTATAAGAAAGAGTTGGAATTTTCAAATAACCGATACGATACTCGATCACATGAAATTCATTACCCTATATTGTTTGTTGACATTTATCATATGGTCATGGATAAAATCCTATAAATAATAACCTAAGATTTATTGGCCTTTAGGAATCAAGGGGAGTTATCACCAAATTAGCTACAAAGTTAGTGCAAACTTGAACATTTTGGAATTTGATTTTAACCAAAAATGTGGTCAAACCATTTTTAATATTGGAGAACCTTGGTTAGAGATTTGATTTAGATTTTTTCCCAAAATGTTAATAAATTAAACGGAATTGACTGAAATTCATATTAGCTTCATTAACTAAATTTATCCCAAAGTCTCATTCACCTAGATCACCACACACCCCTCCCCTCCCCAAGGTTGGTGCTCATCTCCTCCATACACTCAAGCAAGGGACTCACATGTTTGATTAAGAAGAATCTATCTTTGAAGGGGATAGAATGGTAAGGTTTCTTTTGCTTCATAGGCTCTGCTGACGATAATCATGCGAATATAGAAGTAGGGGTGTGCATTCGGTCGGTTCGATTGAAAACTGACCGAAATTCTTAGAACCGAATTAACCGAACCATTTTGTAGAACTGACCGACAGTCGAACTGAAAGTTTGCTCAACCAAACCGAATAGTTTGGTTCGGTTCTGGTCGGTTCGGATCCAATCAAATATTAAAAAGATGTTTAATATTTTGGAGGTTGGTTGCCGCTGCGGGGGAGAGTTGCGATATGGGGAGAGGGTTGGGCTGAGAATTTAGAAATTAAGTTTTATAATTATATAATATAAATATATAATATTTAATTTTTATATTTTAATTCGGTCGGTTCGGTTTAGTTTTCGGTCCGAAATCTTAAAACCGACAACAGACTGATATAGGTTCGATTTTCATTTTTGAGAACCGATAACCGAACCGGAATAGCTACAACCGAACCGAACCGACTAAATTTCAATGGTTCGATCATTTTTTTCTGTTCGGTTCGATTTTTGCACACCCCTTTATAGAAGATACGTAGATCTTACACATGTAAAGGTATATTAGATTTGGTTGTTGTATTTTTCCCTATATTAATGTATATATTGTACCTATATATATCTCTCTTTTTGAGATATTGTTGAATGTGAAGAACGATTATTATATCTCAACATGGTATCAGCCAAACACTAGGCAAGAAACCCTATTCCTCCCTTCTCCAATTTTTTTCCGGTGTCGTGCATTTTTTCATGACTGAAGGCGATCTTCCTACCCTTAATCTCTCCACTATGATCCACATTATCAATATCAAATTAACTTCCGAAAACTTCCTCCTGTGGCACGCCCAAATCGAGCCGCTGCTCATTAGTCCAAAGTTCATGCCCTTTTGGATGGTTCATCACTTCCTCCATCTGCAGAGCTCGTTACTTCTGCCAGCATCTGGACACCGAACCCTGACACCGAACCCTGACTCTATTTCTTAGTCTTCTCGCGACCAGTTACTCAAACTCTTCCTTGTGTCTACCCTAACCGAGGAGTCTATGGCCTTGTTATTGGATGCAAAACCGCGAAATACGTTCGGCAAGCTCTCATTCATGCGTATATTCATGGTTTGAAGGCCCGTGAAATCAGTCTCAACGACGACTTGTTATCTCTCAAATGTGGCATGCTCTAAGTTACTGAATACGGCAACACATTTCCAATCTCTGTGTAATCAGTTATCGGCTATCAGACGCACATTTGATGAATTAGATTAGTCTCATTGGTTTCTTTGGGGTCTCGACTCTTCTTTCTCTGCTTTAATCACATCACAACTTACTCACAATCCCCTTCCAGGTTTTTAGACGTTGCTCTCTCGCGTCCTCAGTCATGAACTCTTTCAGAAAACTATTGACGATTCTTCCCCTTCGTAGTCTGTCACATTTACAGCTTCCACCCAAGGCAAGGTTTCTTCTTCTGCTGGTGGCTGTAATCGAGGTTCTTTCTCCTTTGGCAGCAGGAAATCGAACCATGGTCGTCATCCCCCGTGGTGTTACTTCTACCGCGCAAATGATCATGATGCTTTTGATTGTCCACACTGCTTCGATTGCAATTATGATCATTCTCAGCGTCCCCCACCGACTGATAATCTTGTTGAGGCCTTTTCATCTAGTTGCTCGCTCTCTCAGTCTAATGTTTCCGACTGGTATTTGGATACAAGTGTAGCCGCTCACATTCTTTGGATGCTTCTAACTTGGACAACTCTTTCTCATATACTAGAGACGACCATGTAGTTGTGGGTAATGGTGCGCTTTTGTCTATTTCGCATATTGGATCTCTCTCTCTCTCTCGCCATCTTCACCTTAATAATGTTTTTGTGGTTCCTGGTTTTACGAAGATCCTTTTATCTGTGAGCAAACTAACTCAGGACTATCTGGTTCATGTCATTTTCACTGCCTCTTTAAACTTAAAAAAATTTAAGGCGAAAATTAAATACGGGAAGCAGGATAAATAAAAGATAGAACGTTCCATCTCTTGTCCACATCCCCCAAACTTATTTCCAACTCGAAGAGTGGAATAAGTTTGAAAATCAGACAAAAGAGGGAACGATCCCTGGTAGTTGATCTCAGACATCAACTTTTTATCCCCCGGAGTCTTTGAGCATCGCACGACGTGAAATAATTGCTGTTGGCACTTTGCGTCGATCGACGTAGGGTGGTCTCGGTCGACATGAAGCCTTCTTGTGACCCTCTCCTCGGATAAAGAGAATCCCGTCGGCTGTCGGCTGCTTCGATCGACGCCAGGCTGCGTCGATCGACGTCGAGCTGTACTCCAATTCCTTTTTTTAATTAAACTGCAAAATAACTATTAACGCAAAAAATAAAATCAAAAATTACAAAAATTCTAAATAAAAATCGAAAATTGAAAAGAAAATATGTAAAGGGTTGGGTTACCTCCCAACAAGTACTTATTTTAACGTCGCAGCTCGACGATACCTCAAATCACCACCAGGGAGGTCGGGTCCAGACTCGCCGACCTTTGGAATCCACCATGTAAACCTTACGGTCTTTGACAATGGTGGTAAGGGCAGAAAGAGGAGGCGTTGTTGACACTTTCACCCTTTCGTTTCCTCGCTCCCACTCAATGGCAGCTGCTTCTTCCTCTTCAGATTCATCCCCTTCTTCAGTAGTGGAGACCCTATTGCACTCCGCTTTCTTCTTGCTCTTGTCGATCACAAAGGTGATTTTCTCGTCATTTGCTCAGAATGCGATCTCGCCGCCTCGACAGTCAATGAGAGCGGCGCTAGTGTCGAGAAATGCATGCCCCAAGATCATGGACATGTTCGCGTCCTCCTTCATCTCGTGCACCACAAAATCTGCAGGAAAAATGAGATGGCCCACGCAAATGAGCACATCCTCTAGTATACCTTTCGGGCGGGACACAGACCGATCCGCCATCTGCAGGGTGATCGTCGTGGGCCTCATCTCTCCGATGTTGAGACTCTTGTAGATGGAGTACGACATCAGGTTGATACTGGCCCCAGTATCACATAGTACTCTCTCGAACGTGTGTCCCCCAATCTCAACCTAAATAGAGAAGCATCCAGGATCGCTTCTCTTGATGGGCACCTACTTTTGCAGCAGCAGGTTGCACTGCTCGTGGATCTTCACTGTCTCATTCTCCACGAATTGCTTCTTCTCACTCATCAATTTCTGGGGGTACTTCATGTACCCCGGGATCTTCTTTAGTGCTTCGATCAGCGGGATGTTGATGCTGACCTTCTTCAGATTCTCCACAAATCTGGAGAACTTCATGTCCTCTCTCTGCTTCGTGAACCGTTGTGGGAATGGCATAGGAGGGTGTTGATCTTTAGACTGCTTCAGCTTTGCGCCTGGAACAGACCTCTGTCGCGCTTGGCAACTGTCCCGGCTTATGCTGATTGCTGAGAGTAGTGGCGATTTGGCTCAGTTGGGTGTCCAACATCTGAAGATGTTTCGTCATCAGCTGCATGTGGTTGGCCATCCCCTTCACCTCGGTTTCTACTTTCCCAAACCGGTTATCCGAGCTATTGATGAATTTCTCAAGCGTCTCTCCCAGCATAGACTTCTGTCTTTCCACAATCTCTCCTCCTGTACCTACATTAAAACCAAGCGAAGGGTGTTCTGCAGCAGAAGGGTTAGAATAAGAAAAATCAGGGTGAGATCGCCCATGGTTGTAATGATACAATTGATTGCCTCGGTAGTTATTGTGAGAACCACAGCCAATGTAGTTCACCTCCATCCCGGAAGCTCCAAACGAACTGCTTGCACCTCGGTTGATGTAGTCGGCCTCCACCGGAACAATAGCCATGCTTAGCTCTGCAACAGCTGCAACTTGTGTAGTGCCCGATTTTTCAATCTCCTCCCGGAGTATTTTCACCTCAGCAACCACATCAATTTCTGGCTTGGCTTCCACGGCTTTGATCGGAATCTATGTATCGGTCGGCCACTGATGGCTATTCAACGCCATGTCTGCCAGCAACCTCATGCTCTCTGCACCACTCTTCTTCATCAGTATCCCACTAGCAGATGCATCAACCAACTCCTTTATGTGAGGATTCAAACCCTCATAGAAATGGCACACTTGCATCTCCGGATCGAGGTCATGTCCAGGACATAGTCGTAGAAGCTCTTTGTATCTCTTCCAGGCCTCGTAGAGCGACTCATCATACATTTTCTTGAAAGTAGTAATGGCAGCTTTCCTCTTCAGCAGCAGGCTCGGTGGGAAGTAGTTGGTAAGGAAAACTGCTCGAAGCTCCTCCCATGTCCCAATTTGACTTTTATCCAATCCAGCAAACCAAGATCGTGCTTCATCCCTGAGTGAGAACGAGAACAGTCTCATTCTGATTACATCTTGGGTTACTCCATTCTGCTTCACAGTGTTACACACCTCAATGAATTGGTTGAGGTGGGTATATGGATCTTTTACAGCTCTCCCCGTAAACTGATTTTGCTGCACCATTTGAAAAGGCCTGTGAGCAGCTCAAAGTTGTTGGCATCGATGCCAACTCTGAATCCGGCCTCCACTTGCTGTGGAAGAAATCGATCCAAGATGGACCTTTGCGGAACCACAATCTGCCTGTTGTTCAACTCTGCCAGTCTTGCAGCTTGCTATGCCTGAGTAGCCTGGGCTGCTTGTAGTTGTGCTCTCAGCTGTTGTACTTCATTCACAAATTGCCTCTGCTCCTCGGGAGTCATATTTTGCAGAGGTGCTTCAGGATTCTCAGCCATCTCTCGCTGTTTTTCTTTTCCTTTTTTTTTTGATTTTTCTGCAGGTTGCTTCAATTTCAGGGACAAAGGTCTCGAGTGTCTTTCCTTTGGCTCGCGTGTTCCTGCACCTGCTCAGAAAATAGGTAGATATCAGTTCGGTGTTGATCGACGTGGATTCCACGTCGATCGATGCAAGAGAGTGGTCGGCGTCGATCGACACAAGGTGTACATTGATCGACGCAACAAAAATTGATCGACGTCGATCGACGCGAGACACAGACACAAAAACTCACACACGCACACGTACAGAAAAATAAAACTCAATCCAACAAATCCTAGAACGAACTAGTAACAAGATAAAATCTAACAACTCCCCGGCAACGGCGCCAATTTGATCACTGTAAAATCTACAGATTAATTATAGCAACAGTGGCAAATAAATTTATAAGGAACCCTAAGGTTATCGAATCCAGGGGAATTGTATAACGAAACTATCCTATGTACTAATTATGATCCTAAGATTCATTGTTTGAGTGATTCAAAATCAGGGTTTTATTTGGAAAATAAAGATGACAATGCTAAAAATTAAAGAGATTTTGAAAGCAAATTTAAAGGAACATAGATTCTGGGGAAGAATTCTTATTATGGATAACATGTAGAACCAATTACTTTAATAGGTGGAATACTACAATAATGCAATATTTCCTTGGTTGGGCAAATATAACCTAGATTACTAATTAGTGACTATCTCCGCTCGGTCTCAAGAACACCGAATTAGTCAATCTGATAAGCAAATCAGTTCAATCCCTACAGTCTAATACATCTCATTGGACAGTATAGAGTGTATCATGCATTCCTAATCCCACTATCAATATTCACCTCTCAGTCCTTCTATCAATAGCTAGACATCTAAATTAATCGTCACCTCTCGGTCCTTGAGTTAAATTAGAATTATAAAATAAACAAAGGAATCATGAACCTAAATAATTAATCCTAACATGCATCCATAATAATATCAACCCCTAGAACCCGCTAGGGTTTCTAGCCACTCATCGTAGATAGAAATCCAAAAGAAAACATATTAAATTGCATAAAAGTAAAGAACTTACAAGAAAATAAAAGGGTTTCGTGTTTCCCAACTCTCAAAACTCTAAAAACTGAAAAATATGATGATGCATACTGAAAAAGTCGAATTTACTAGGTATTTATAGGGGTGGATATGTATCCTATCAAATCTAGGGCTAAAGATATGAATAAATACAATTTTCATCAAATTCCCGCGCCAGCAGACTCGCGTCGATCGATGTGGATTGGTGTCGATCGATGTGGCTCTCTCTTCGGCGTTGATCGATGTGGATTCACGTCGATCGATGTGGTCTCTCGCCCCTTCTGCGCGGTCTCACAGTTTTGGCCATAACTTCCTCTCCCGAACTCCAATTGACCCGATTCCAGTTGCGTTGGAGAGCTAACTCAAAGCTTCATCCATTTCCATGCGCCAATAGACCGAATCCCTTGTGTGGAGGAACTCTTCACTGCTACTCTTACAAGTCACTCCTTTCGGAACGGTTTTCTCGTGAACTTAGGCCTAAAACCTGCAAAAACACCAAGACGCGCATAATACCACCTAATATAGACTAATGCATAGAATATATATATAAAATCATTAAAACTACATAAAATAGTAGATAATAATATAGATAAGCGAGTAAAATAATGAGCTTATCACCTCTCAGTTTCACATTCAACACCGGGACACGGGCGAGGTTCTCACAACAGGAAAGCGTGATTGGGGCTTGTACTTGCTGGACTCCAACTCTTTTACACTTTTGGCTATTATTTTTAATCGAAAAACTTATGGTTCTTTTGATTTATGGGATTTTCACCTTGGTCGTGTATCACACAATGTTATTTCCTTATTGAATAAAAGAAGTTTACTTTCTGTTACATCCATTTTGCCATCCACTACAAAAAAATTGCAAATTTGCGACCAAAAAAAGGGTCGCAATTTAGCGATAGATTAACGACGAAATTGCGACGGAATACATTTTCAAATTTTGTGACAGAATTTTCTATTGCTAAAATTTTCTTTCTTTTTTTATATGTATTTTTTTTATTACATATAATGAATGAGATTAATGTTTGGTTCAGTGGTAAAGTGCCCAGCACGCATGCAGAGGTGCCGAGTTCGAATCCCCTTGGATGCAGACGACAATTTTGATGGTCGGACCGGCTGGATCAAAACTGGTTCAAAAAAACTCAAAAATTATTTTTTAAAGGAAATAAATTTACGACGGATTCAATATTCGATCGCAAATTACTTTGCGAAAAAGGATTTTGTGATGGACAAAATCCATTGTAAAATAGCAGTTCGCGACGGACTTGCAAAGGATTTTGCCATCACAAATTTTTGGTAGTGATCGTCACATCTGTGTGACACTTGTCAATTTTCTAAAAGCTCGCGGCTGCCTTATCTTCAATCATGTGCGCATGCTTCTCATGTATTGTAGCTTATACATTGTGATTTATGGGGCCCTTCCCCGATGCATTCTGTCTCCGAATATCTTTATTATATTGTTTTCATCGACACCTATTCCAGATTTACTTAGTTTTATCCACTGAGATCGAAGTCAGAACTTGTTGATATATTTTTGCAGTTTTAGATATTTGTAGAAAATCAATTCTCTTGCAAAATTACGAAGTTCCAAAGCGATGGTGGCACCGAGTTTATGAATATATGCCTGTAGTCTCATTTCACTTGGTGTGGGATCCATCATCTAATGTCATGCCCTTGCACTCCCGCTCAAAATGACAGAGCCGAGCGGAAGCACAGACACATCACAGAGATAGGCCTCGCCCTATTATTTCACTCGTATGCTCTATTATCGCTTTGGGTTCAAGCATTCAGCACGACGGTTTACACCATCAATCGCCTTCCATGGGCTCCTCTCAACAGTCAGTCACCATATGAGGTTTTATTCAAGCACTCACCATCCTATGATATTTTCCATCTATTTGGGTGTCGAGCGTTTCCATGCCTCAGGGACTATGTTCAGCATAAGTTTAATAGTGGAGCTTTGCTTGTATATTTGTTGGTTACAGTCCTCATCACAAAGGATTTTGGTGTCTGGATCCCACCAATTCAAGTGTCTATATATCTCGGCATGTTTGCTTTGAGAAGTCTCTAAGCTTACCATTACTTCTTTTCTGACCTCACCAACTCAGCCGCACACTCCAGATCCTCCGCAACCCACATCTCCGTGTCGTATGTGCATCTCATTCAACAATCTCCCTGCACACGCACCACTTGCCCAGTAACCTCCTCCTAACAATCCTGCGCGCACGCCTAAATAGCCACCCAACAATCAAGCTCCACCCAACATCCCTCATCCGTCTCACCCCAGCATTTTTAAAACACATTATCCCGTTGACTAGACTCTACCTAACTCGCCGAATCTTCATTTCGCTCTCGCTGCCACCTCTGAACCCTGTGGCATAAAATCATCCCTCAAACATTCTCATTAGGTTCAAGCCATGAATGAGGAAATGAATGCTCTACGTGTAAACCAAACATGGGTCCTCGTCCCTCGTCTTTCCAACTCCAATGTTGTTGGTTCTAAATAGGTTTACCGCACTTAGCTCTATGTCGATGGCTCAGTTGATCGCTAAAAAGCCCGCTTAGTGGCTCAGGGTTTCAGCCATCATCCTGGTTCAACTTCACACATACATTTAGCCCGATGGTCAAGGCTGCCACGGTGCGTATGATTTTGTTGCTCGCCGTTATGCATTCTTTATCAGTCATCAATTGGACATCAAAATATTTTCCTAAATGGCTCACTTTCTAAACATGTTTTTATGGAGAAACCGCCAGGGTTTATTGATCCAAAATATCCTAACCGTGTGTGTTTCTTGAAGAAGGCGCAATTCGGGCTCCGTCAAGCTCCTCTCGCATGGTACACTCACTTCCGCAACATCCTCCTTCACCTTGGATTTCAGTGCAGCTAAGCAGACACATCCTTTTTCATATTGCTACGTGGCTCTACGGTTATATATCTGTTATTGTAAGATTCTATCTCGAGCTCAATTGTTTGATTCTAAACAAGTGACCACTCAACTTGCTCCCGGTGCATCGTTCACTGCTTCTGGTGTTGAGTTCCACAAACCGTCTTTGTATCGTTCATTAGTTAGGGTTCTTCAATACTTGACCATCATGCGGTCGGACATTGCCTATTCGGTAAATACCATGAGTAAATTCCAAAAGCGGCCGACCGTTGATCAATATAAAGCAGTAAACACATGCTTTGGTAAGTTAAATGAACCATTGCCTTAGGTCTCTCATTTCAGCCAAGTCCCTGCAAGCTTTTTGGATACTCTGCTGCCGATTGGGCGCGGTGCATTGACACCAGACAATCCATGTATGGATACGCTATCTTCCTCGGCCTGAACCTTGTCTCATGGAGTGCTAAAAGCAACCCACTGTCTCTTGCTCCTGCACGGAATTTGATTATCGATCTCTCGCCAAAACTTCAGCTGAACTTGTTTGGGTAATTAACCTTCTTCGCGAGCTGCAGTCACCGCCCTTATCTAAACCGACTCTTCTCTGCGACAATAAGAGTGGACTCTTTTTTACTCAAAATCCGATCTCTCACAAACGTGCAAAACATATCGAAAATGACTCCCACTTCATTCATGAACTTGTTTTGTCAGGGAAACTTATTACTCTATTTGTGCTGACTATACTATAAGTTGCTTATATCTTTACAAAGAGTTTATCTCGTCCAACATTCAATTATTTCGGACCAAGCTCTGCGTCTCCAACAATCCAACGCTGAGCTTGCGGGGGGTGGGGGGTGTTGACGATAATCATGTGAATATAGAAGATACGTAGATTATACACATGTTTAGATATTGTTCAATGAGAAGAACGATTATTATATCTCAACAGGCTCCCAATCTACCAACTCTCTTTGTTTTCTAGAAGCTGAGTTAAGTTTGAAGCACTAAGGGTTGATTAGTGAAGAGTTTGAAATGTCAAATCTACAAGAAGTAATCTCTATTTTTGACTTAGAAAACTAACTTAACCATGCAATGAGTTGTGATTTATTGTGACTTAGGTAATTAGAGAATATGTTTAATAACATAGGTATGAGTGCAAGGACCCATGAGGATGAGGAATTATTTAAGTACAGATGCATTAGATATGAAGTTACACATATTGGTGTATTTACAAATGATGAGCATGAAAAATGCGTATTTTTGGACTTATAGATATGAAAATGGATGATTTTGAAATCTTATGTTGAGCATGTGAAATTTGGACTTTTTAATGTATTTAACATGTTCAAAGGTGAGCCTTAGTTGTTTAGAAGGTTTAAAAACATGTTACGACGTTAGCGATCAAGGAACCGAGCTCAGATAATCAGAACAAGCCAAAAACACATTTGTTTGTGAAAAACCTACTCCTTTGTGTTAGTTGACACAATTCTGCGTCGACCAACACCGAGTTAAATTATTTTAAAACCTTCCAAGTAAAGTTCATATTGAACGATATAACCCTTGCGTCGACTGATGCAAAACCCAATCCCTTAAAATTTTCTAAGTGTTTTTAGTTTCGGTCAACATGATCATCTAATTAACAGGAAGTGAGAGCAAAACTTAATGTTTTGTGAGTTAGTATAATATTAATCGACACATTTTTAATGCCGACCTCACATTGTGCCTTGTTTCCCGAAACTTGTCTAAGTTAAATCCATATCGATCAATATTTCTTTACTTAGACTAACACCGAGCCAAATTCTTAAATTTTATTAAAATCTTTCATATTCGCCGGCATACCTTTTAAAATGATTATCAAAATTTCCCTTTCGGTCAACACCACCCATGATGATCGACACCTTGCATATCGACCTATATAGCCCACATGTCGATCGACATGTAGTCCAAACCCTATCGACTTTCATACTGATCAACATGAACCATTTCGACGGTCACCCTCATTTTTTTTCCTTTTTCTTCTTGCTAAACCTTCATATCAAACATCCCCTTTTTCTCTTACTAAATCAACTTTTGATCAATTAAACTAACTTCAATTCATCAGCACGAGAATATGAAGTCACACTCATATTCAAACTTTAACCATAATAACAACAATAATGATTCACTTTAATATTTGATTTAATAAGTACGACTTTGCCGATTTCTTCACAAGATCGACATTTATACAAATCATTTAATGAACAGAACAATAGAGCACAACTTTGAAGAACAAGAAATCTTGGATACCCAACCTTATCAAGATGGGATTCCTCATAATTTAAATCAAATAAAAAAATTCTTTTGATTTTAAGTGTTGGGTGTCGAGATCAGAGTTAATGTGTGGTGCTGAAGTGCATGGGTGGGTGCTGTAGGCCCAAAATATAAGTTCTTAGTTGACTCAGAAAAAGTCAACTAGCAGTTGTAAATTTTTTTAGCAAAGTATATTTTAAGTCTTTATCTCAATTTGTTACCAACAAATGGTGAGTCATTGTTAGGTTTCAAATTAGATGAAAGGAATATAACAAATAAGTGAAAGCATTAAATATGACAAGATTTATAGTGTTTTGGGAACCAATTTTCCCTACACCCACTCTTCGTTCTCCATGAATGGGAATGACTAAACACCAGCAACACATGATAATTTAATATAGGTTACACTGGTTGTTATTCTCAAACAGGAGTCTTCCTGTATCTCCGGGGCACGCACCACATTTGGTTGAGTTATACCACACTCCACTTGCTAGGCCATTCCTTTTGCAACTTTAGTTGCTCACGGTTCTTGAAAATAGATTGAAACTTTCATTTTTCTAATAGTCGGAATATCCATTATCACAACTACATGGTATGAAGATTTATGTTCCTCCCACAAACTTCGTCTGTCTAGTTAATCATACAAATCTAGGATATCTCAGTGCTTTGGTTGATGATCGGTTAATAAGCCTTTCAGAGGTCTTGTGCATTAGAAGGCATGATGGTCTCGTACTTAGAGAATGTACGGAAGGCATAAGAAATCATTTGAGAAAGATTGTTTGTTGTAGTAGAATTAGTGATCGAATATGTTAGGAATTACGTTGTAATTCTCCTTTTTGATTATGTATTGATGTGTCAACCAATCAGTTTGTCAGTTAAAATGCACAAAACTGACAAGTCTCTAGATTTGAGCTTAGCTTAAAAACTTGTAATGTCATGTATAAGATTATCGAGTTGTAATAGGAGCTAGATATCTCGCAAATTTGGGTCTCATTGCTAGTGGCATCAACAAATGCTTAAGTGCTTGGAAACTAGCAAGTTTCTAGCAACGAAGACAAGAAACCAATTACCTAAATCCAGAGAAGAAGGAAACTGGTGAGACTAAACAAAGAGAAAAAGAATGTGTCAGTCGTGACACAATCCTCGTTGATGGATTTAGAATCGTAGCCCAGGAACTCACAAATGCGATGCGAAAATGATTTGAAATGGGTGAAAATCCAACACTCTTAATTACGACCCTCCAAGTAACATATTCGAGATTGCTCTCATATACGTCCCAACAAGGAAAAGAACTAATAAAGATGGATATAGTGAAGATGCTACAAACAAATGTGTAAGTTTGTTTGATAAGTTGATATAGAATTTCAAGGTAACACAGATTTTCACGACCTTTCAAAATTGGAGAAATTAATTCACAATTTTCATTAACTAAATATATTGTCTTATCAAGATATATCAATGTAAATCAAATCTTATTTTATCTTCAATAATTTCTTGTCATATCATCATAAATCATGCCACTTGTATCTCCACCAAATTGTATGCTTTCAATGAGCTTACTTGAAAACGGTGATTTCTACAGGTCTGCATCATTTAGAGATAAAGACCAAGTTGTTTAAGAATTACCAGGTTGGATTCCTAAGACTAGGAAAAGTCATTCAGACACAAAAGTCTACCTACTACAGGGCTTCATATGGTACTATAGTGCAAAAAGCAAACTGCGTCAGAACTTCTAATTGGTTGAATTTGAATTTGTCTCAAATGGCTAGATCTCCATTTCCTCGAGGCTTGCGCCTATAAATAGAGATCAAGGCACATAGGGAGAAAGTTACCAAGATTACTGATAAGTTCGTGATTTCGCTAACTTATCAATTAGTTTCTAGCCTATTTTATGTTCAAAAATTTATCATGTTAGTTGGTGCAACATAGTATAATTGTGTTGTATTTGTTGTTGGTGGTGAAATCTTGTAGGAAAATAGGCACTTTTCGCACAAGGATGAAAATGGACTTTTTGGGTCAGAGGCTCTGTTTCGATCGACACAGGCATGTGTAGGACGATGGGAGAAAAGAATTCGACCGAAGTTGAAAGTTGACACAAGTTTGTGTGTCGACCGACGCAGACTCGTGTTGGTCTATGCCGATAGATCGATGGTGATGTGGCACTCACGCAACATCAAGTAGGTTGACGTGTACTTGCCAGCTCGAGAAACTTGTTCTTTTTGGGGAATTTTACTATTTTAGTTCTTTACCTTGTTGGATTCACCCCTACAACTATATAACCACTGTAATTTTGAGTTTTGGGGTTTCCATATTTGAGAGTTTTATTTATTTTCTAAGGCAGACAATTTATTGTTATTGTGATTTGAAGATTCGAGTTAGACTTGCTGGATTTGGATCGACTTCTTGACACTATTTTTTAATCAGTGCAAGTTTATTTCAGGTTTTATCTTTTCATAATGTCTTTGATGATTAGTATGAGCTAAATTAAATATCAGATTCTAGAGTTATAAAATCTATCCTAACTGCATATTTATGGATTAATAAGATCGAATTCCTTTCTTTGCATGGTTTATAAAATTTTGTGCTTAATTCTCAACTTGGATTTGTTGGGAACTTATTTAGGTTACTAGTTAATCAATTTGAGACTAAAAAGAATATAATTGTTAACATAAAGAGCATTTTATAATTTGATTGATAGTCCTTGTCTTAAAAAGATAGAATTAGATCATTGGAATCAATATGTGATTTTTGGAGTTATTGAATTGTAATTGAGACCGAGAGGATAAAGGCATTCGATAATCAAGTTTGTAAATTGTCAAACCAAGATATTTGCAATACTTTTTTTATTTCCACCTTGTAAGGAATTAATTAGGTATTTGATTGAATTTTCTATTGCATGTCAGGAAGGATAGAAATAAAATCCCTAGAATTTGAATCTTTGCATCTGATTTTAAAACCCTTTCAATTTCTTTGTCTTGTTTTTAAGATATCTAATATTGGTTCTATTTTAGTTTTTAAAAGCATTCAAAACAACTTTCAAAATTTGATCTTTTCAAACAATATTTTGAAAATCTATAATTCAGTACTTGAGATTTTTTTTATATTTCATTCCTCGTGGGATCGATAATTTTCATTTGCAGCTATATTATTAGCCTCTTGCTAAATAAATTTTGCGATTAAATTTTGGCGCCGTTGCTGGGGAATGAATATAATTAATCTTGATATCGGATTTTTTATTGGGATATTAATTTGAGCTTTGTTTTTATATTTTTAATTTTCAATTTTCATGCAAGTTTAGCCTCTATTTCAGTCGACGTGGGTTAATTTTGGTCGACGCGTGTTCAAAACTCGCGTCGGTCAATGCAGTCCTATATCGGTTGACACAGAGTTGTTAACTTAATATTTATTTCCTTTATCAATTGTTACAAGTTTAATAACTTCCCTTTTTCCTATTTAGGTAGTTTATGACCATAAGAACAAGAGGAAAAATGTTGATTATATATGATCCTTAGATCGAAACCACTTGCAGAATGAATAACAGCAAAAAGAACCGTTAAAAGGGAGAATCTAGTTATCATGAAACAAAGATGGATCCAATCGATCCAAACAAAAGGCCAAACAATGACCACTACTAAACTTTCCTTACTCTTGAAGAGCAAGCTGAACTTGTCCGAGAGATGTAGGCAATGAGGGAGCAGATTCGCCTATTGAACAATGCAAGAAACAAGTGTAATCCTCGACGTGATCAACCTTCGGAAAATCAATCACATGAAGAAGAAAAGGAACCACAAAGTTTTGATGAGGATGAAGATGTCATTAAGAATAGGCACTGCCCTAGGTTTCGTGAGACAGATTTCCGAGTTGGCATCAATGCCAACAATTTTGAGTTGAAGTCGGGATTGGTACAAATGGTACAACAAAATTATTTCAGAGGTAGGGTAACTGAAGATCTTTACTCCCACCTGGACAAGTTCATCTTGCACTGCAATACAGTAAAGATCAATGGAGTCATCAAGGAGCCATCCGTATACGACTTTTCACATTCTCTTTGTGGGATAAAACACAATCTTGTTTTTCTGTTCTTGACAAAAGCCAAATCGGAACCTTGGCTAAGTTGATGTATGAATTCTTATCAAATTTCTTCCCACCTAGCATCATCAGACTAAGAAGGAAGGATATCACTTGATTTGCTCAAAGGCATGATGAAAACTTCTATGAGCCTTAAGAGCGATACAATGATTTACTAAGAGCTTGTCCCGACCATGGACTATCACTTGAAGAGCACGCATATGCTTTCTATGAAGGACTGAATGACAAGACAGTTGAGTTGGTTGATGCTACACTTGGAGACACCATCGTGTCAAAAAGTGCCATGAGAGCCATGGAATTCTTCCAAAAGATGGCGAATAACACTTACAGGTGGTCTACTGTGTGAAAAGGCCTGTAAAAGCTATGGAACAAATCACCGATGAAGTGGACTTAAAGGCAGAAATAAAGAAGCTGCGAGAGGAATTTGCTTCACTCAAGGCTGGACAAATCGTTGCTGTTGTTGATCCAGTCCCAACTCAGGTTAAGGGTGATTGCAAGGAAGTTAACTTTGTCCAACAAGGAGGTTATCAGAATAACTACCAAGGCAGATATTAGAAAAACAATCAAACCTACAACCCCAATGCTGCAAGAAATCATCCTGGTTTCTCTTATTCAAATCCTCAAGCAGCAGAACTACCACCACCTGGTTTTGCAGTTCAGAATGGAGCAGTAATGGAGCAAAAGAAGCCAAATCTGGAGTAATTCCTGGCTAAGTTCATGCAAGGCTCAATTGATAGAATGGGGAAATTGGAGCAAGAAGTATCAAGAGTGAGTACCAAGGTGGACAGAGTGGAGAAGCATATGCAAATTATTGAAACCCAAGTCAGTCAAATTGCTAATGCCCTTGCAGCTCAACATAAACCCAACCATCTTCTGAGTAACAAACAAGTAAATCCAAAGAATCAGAAGAATGAGGTCAATGCCATCACTGTCATAGGTGGAAAATCATACCAGGGGCCAAAACATCCAGAAATAGACCTACTGAAGGGAAATGAGGGTGAATAGGTCGAAAAAAATGCAAAAGAGGACTCTATTTTTACTAATGTAGCTAGCATCGGTCGATGCAGAGGTAAAGGAGAGACAACCGCATACTAGGCCGCGTCGACTGACTTAGAGCTATGTTGGTCAACGCAGGCTCCCAATCCGCCTATCAAGAAGTGCTATTTCCATAGTGCTTTGTCAAATCAAAGATGAATGGAGGTATCCACGTTTCTTTGAGAACATGAAGAAGGTGCACATCAATATTCCATTGGTTGAGGCCCTGTGAGAGATGCGCGGTTACATCAAGTTCCTAAAAGACATGGTTACATAGAAAAAGGCCATTCCTGGAGCATGAGACTGTGAATCTGTTTCATGAATGCAGTGCTATGATACAGAAGAAGATGTCGCTGAAGAGGGAGGATCCCAGTTCTTTTACCATATCTTGCATCATCCGAGGAGAGACTTTTTGCAAGGTTTTGTGTGATTCTGGTGCATCCATAAATCTTATGCCTTTGTCAATCTTCAAAAGGCTGGATATTGGGAGCATCAAACCGACAACCATATCATTTCAGATGGTTGACAGATCAATATCATGTCCTAGGGCATTGTTGAACTTGTGCTTGTTACGGTCAAAGATTTCATCATCCATGCAGACTTTGTGGTTTTGGACATGAAGAAAGACCAAAACATCCCTCTCATCTTGGGGGGGCCGTTCCTGAAAATTGGTAGAGCTTTGATTAACATAAGGAATGGGAAGCTGACCTTCCGAGTCAATGATGAATCTGTCACATTCTCCATCTACAAGTTTATGTAGAAACACAATGATGGAAGCTACCAAGAGGAGTGCCATATGATTAACTGTTTTAATCAAGTGCTTACATCTCCTATTTTTTAAGTTAAATCAAATCCTGATTTTCTTGAAATCTGTTTATTGCACTCCTTGTTTTCTTCTATGGATTTGGATGATAATGACGAGGAGATTCTAGACCTCGTAATGGAGCTGGACTTATTTGAAGATATACCACGAGAGAAGGATATCAAAAGAGAGAAGTTACCAGCTCAATTTGGCCAAAAAATGAAGGGAAAATGTGAAAAGGGCTCTATTTTGCTCGATGCAAAGATTAAGTTGGTCAACACGTGTTTTGAAACTGCGTTAGTACATGGACCCTATGTCGGTCGATGCAAATGCTTCGAGCGATACAATTCCCAAGTCGGTCAAAATAGCGAGACGTGGAAAAGGGATAGGCCCTAATTCATCCACATTAGTCGACACAGCCCCTGCGTTGGTCAATATGCGTGCCAGAATAGTGCCATCTAGTTTTGATCCGCCTGTTTTAGACCTCAAACCACTCCCTTCTCATTTGCAATACTCATTCATTGGTCTAAATAACACTTATCCTGTAATTGTGTCTTTCAATCTTACACAGGTTGAATAGGACAAGTTGCTCCAAGTTTTGAGGAAACACAAGTTTGCAATTGGCTGGACACTTGGAGATATTAAGGGGATCAGTCCTTCAGTTTGCATGCACAAGATAATTCTTGAAGAAATAAGTACTGATGCTTCTAGATCATGGCATGATCTATCCCATTTCTGATAGCAAATGGGAAAGTCCCACTCAGGTGGTAGCAAAGAATAGAGGGATGTAGATCGTCAAGAATGACGATGGAAAAGAGGTTGCCACCTGACCTATGACCGAATGGCAGTTCTACATTGACTATCGAGCTCTCAATGCTGCTATATGCAAACACCACTTTCCTCTTTCTTTCATTGATCAGATGTTAAATAGATTAGCCGGTTACCCTTTCTACTTTTTTCTTGATGGCTATTCAGGTTACAATTAGATTGCAGTTGCACCGACGGACTAGCACAACATTTACCTGGCCATATGGAGTATTTGCATACTAGAGGATGTCGTTTGGCCTTTTTAATGCTGCGGCAAATTTTCAGAGATGCATGATGTCTATCTTTCATGACTTGATCGAGGACATTATGGAGGTATTCATGGACGATTTCTCTATTTTGGGTAGTTCATTTGACGTTGGCCAATAAAATCTAGCTTTCGTGATAGAGAGATGTTCAGAGACCAACCTCTGATTGAATTAGGAAAAGTGTCACTTCATGGTGCGAGAGGGGATTTTAGTGGGCTACCGAGTGTCGGCGGAGGGATTGGAGGTGGATCGTGCTAAAGTTGCTACAATTTAGAAGATGCCACCACCGGTAAATGTGAAAGGAGTGAGGAGCTTTCTCGGCCATGCTGGGTTCTATAGAAGATTCATCAAGGATTTACAGGCTTTCGAGAAACTGAAGAAAGCCTTTCGAGAAACTGAAGAAAGCCTTAGCCACTGCACCAATTTTAACCTCTCCAGATTGGAGTGAACCATTTGTGTTGATGTTTTGACGTTAGTGACTATGCAGTAGGAGCAACCTTGGGTCAGCTGAAGGGAAAGTTGTTAAAAGTGATTCACTATACCAGCAAGAGCATGAATCTGGCACAGTGTAATTACACCACCACTGAGAAGGAGATGTTGACAGTTATCTATGATTTTAATAAGTTTTGGTCCTATCAGATAGGTTAAAAAACTATTGTTTATACTAGCCATGATTTTATCAGATATTTTTTTCCAAGCCGGATGTCAAGCCTAGGTTGATTCGATGGATCCTGCTACTTCAGGTGTTTGATTTGGAGATCAAGGACGAAAAAGGGAGTGAGAATGTGATAGCTGATCACTTATCACAATTGGAGCTTGCAGCCGAGGTGGATGATCAGGATTCGAGGATTCGAGAGACTTTCCCATGAGCAGAAGTGTTATATTGAGGATATGAGAGAGAAGCTCGAGTCCAAGATGCCGTGGTTCACTAACTATGAAAATTACCTTGCCACTGGTGCTCTTCCTCCATATAGCTCTCCCTATGCTCGGAAGAAGTTCTTGAGAGATGTCTGATTCTACTATTGGGAGAACCCCTACTTGTGGCGCCAATGTGCTGATGGCATCAGCCATTATTTTGTTCCTCAGTTCGAGTGGCGGCAGATTATTGACGCTTTTCATTCCTCTCCTACTGGTGGCCACCGTTCTGCAAATTGCAATGCCTTCAAGGTGCTGGCAAGTAGATTCTATCAGTCGTCTATCCACGAGGTCTGTCGCGCCTGGATTACTTACTATGATCCTTGCTAGTGGACCGACAATATTTCAAGGAAGGATGAGATGCCACCTTCTCGAGGGTTTTCTTACATCCTGCTTGTCGTGGACTATGTTTCTAGATAAGTGGAGGCCATTCAGACTACCACCAATGACTCTAAAGTTGTTGTTACCTTATTGCAGAAGCTGATGACCCGATTTGGGGCGCCGAGGGCATTAGTAAATGATGGGGGATCCTATTTTATTAACAAATTGTTTGTTTCTCTTCTTGCTAGGTGTGGAGTTTAGCATTGTGTCACTACTCCGTACCATGGTCAAGGGAATGGTTTGACAGAGCTATCTAACCGAGAGATCAAGCAAATTATGGAGAAGACTGTCAAGCAGAGGAATGATTGGGCATAGAAACTGTATGATGCACTGTGGGCATATCACATTGCCTACAAAACTCCCATTGGTATGACTTCTTACCAGCTTGTATTTGGTAAATATTGTCACCTTTCTGTAGATATGGAACACAAGGATTGGAAGGCATTGAAAGAGCTCAATATGGACTTGAAACATGTTGTTGCTGGTAGAGTTATGTTATTGAATGAGTTGGAGGATTTTCGAGATAAGGCCTATGAGAACAATGTCATATAGAAGATAAGGTCCAAGAGGTTTCATGACCGTGAGATTCGCTCGCAAGTGTTCAATTCCGAAGACAATGTGCTACTGTTCAATTCTCAATTTTGCTTCATGCCCGAAAAATTACAGTCAATGTGGACTGGCCCCTACACAGTGGTTTGTGCTTATCCTAATGGTGTAGTGGAGTTAGTAGGACAAGATGGAACCACATTCAATGTGAATGGACAAATGCTAAAGAGGTACTACATTCCACAACAGATCTGCGTTGTGGATATCTATTACTTGGATCATCCATAAGTTGAGGTATCGTCGAGCTAGCGAAATTAAATCAATAACCTGCTGTGAGATAACCTAATATTTTATTACTTTAGTGTGAGTTAGATTAGAATTTCTAGTTTATTAAGCTTTTAATAAGTTTAGGATAATTTGGTATTTTAATTTTCGAGTTTGGGGTTATTTTGTGATTCTTGCCTTAGTTTTGTCATGAAGTTGAGGATATCTCGTGGCACAAGGCTCTGTTTTGACCAAAATTGACCCACGTCTATCGACGCACATATATGTCAGTCGATGCGGTTGCATCCGTTGACTTGGCCCTAAAAATTTCTCCCAGGTATTTCCAATTTAATTTTACAAAAATAAAAATAATAATAATAAAAAATCCCACATCGACTGATAAGCTCATATTTACACTCACTCATCCATGTTTTTCTCCTTTCTTTTAGTGCAATTAGGTTAAGTTATTAACTTTTTTCCTGCATGAGAGCATTATAGAGGATTTTATGTTTTCTATGCTAAGTTTTGTAGGTTTTTAGGCTAAAAGTGACCAAAAGATTAAAAGAGCCGAGTTTGACAGAGTTGCTGCTTCGATTGACAAACAGGAAGTTGACTAAATTGGAAGACATGCCAAAAACTCGAAGCTTTACCTCTGTGTTGACCGACAAGGAGAAGGTCGACCGACACAAAGGTTTGATGTCAATTGAAGGAAGCTGCAGAAGAGGGGCTCAACATGTGCAAGCATGTCGATCGACACGCATCGTGTCAATCGACACAAAAGAGGAGGAAGTGATCGACATAAAGTCAATAGCCGAGATTTCAACTTGCATGTGCGTCAATCGACACACACTGTGTCGATCGACACAGAAGCCGGGAAAGCAATATTTCCTCAATTTGGTTATTTTTATTTTAGCCCAATTCATTTTTTAGATTTTTTCACTCCTCTATAAATACCAAATCATTAGGGCTCGAAATTGGTCTTCAACTTTATTTAGAATTTCATAGCATTAGAGTTTTTTGCAAAACATTGAAGGTTCCTATTCATTTTGTAAGGTATTTTATGATTTTTATAATATGTGTTCTTTGTTTCTAAGAATGATTTGCGGATAGAAACCCTAATAGGTTCTAGGGCTTTTGATAATCTTTTCTGATGCATATTTAATGGATTCAACTGAATAACTCGGTTTTATTCTTTAGTTTTATTCAATCGAATCTAGATTTAAAGAACAATCGAGAGATGAATTTGAATCTAGGTTTGTAGTTATTAATTGAAGGACCGAAAGGTAAAAATTAGTAATAAGAAGAGAGAATTGGATGCAATTTTTGATGGATTTATATACTGAAAGCATTATGATTGGTATATTATGTACAAGGTCGATTGGTTAATATACTGGGAATCATAAATGTTGTATGTTCATCTCCTGTTTGAATTAACAAACATGTGTCGCAAACGCAATTATCCTCTTATCTCGTCGATAGGGAGATCATATGGTGAGTAGAAGATCACGGAAGATCGTATGGATCGTTTGACCTAGCGAGATATAAATAGTTATCACAGCTGAGACAGTTCCAGGATAAACTGTCGGTGTAGGCTGCAGCATACACAATAATAAGCATCTTATCTTGGATGGCTTGGTATGCTGGTGTGGGGCACACATTGATAAGGACCTAAGTCAAGATCGATTCTTTTATCTGACATTAAAAGAATCTAGATCTCTATGGCTTGACGAGATCCTAAGCCTAAATGAAGGTACAGAAGTATATGCAGATTGTATATTACTTTGAGTTGCAGTGAAAGGCTCTAGTTCAGCTTGTATATCTGTATCTTGGGTAATGGCAGTTTGTGTATGACTGTATGGTACTGGAACTAGGTAACCACATCTAGTATAGGATGGTGACATTCCCTGAACAGCTCAAAAGGTTCGTTATGCTAAGTCCTGCAGGCTGATTAAGTTCAAGCATAAGTGAAAAGGTTTGAGTGGATTGATTCAGGAATATAAGATGTTAATTAATTAAATAGCTTGTCAGAGCTTAAATTAATTAACGAATGTCTGTAACCTTAAATGTGGGGATATACCGAGCCCATGCAACCCGTACCTCAAAACGTGGTAGCAAATAGGTAGGACAGTATTGATTCTCTGGTGGAATGAATCAATATTAATTAATTAATTATATTCTGGGTTGAATATGGGAATTAATTAATTGATAGGCCTTATTTGCTATTTGCATTTTGGTCCCTGGTCTGGCACATGAAACTCAAGTCCAATAGGAGTCCAGTAATTTCCTATAAATAGGCCTCGGTTCCTCAGATCTCAACACACCACAAGATCATAAGTTGAACACAGCAAACCAGAGTTTGGGAGCTGTGGTGATCGACTAAGATTTAAGAACGAGGAGGAAATTCTGCTTCTCAACCGGGCAAGGGATCTGATAGAGAATCTTCACCGGATTTTCAGATCGAGTTGGGATACAGATCAGAAGATCAAATCAGGAGGATTTTTCTTCTTCTCTCTCTCCTCTTTATTTTTGAAAATAATCGTATTATTTTCATAGATTTATTTCCTCAATCTGTTAGGAAATTAAATCCTTGTGCGTGGGAAAGATCAAAGGGCATCTCCGCGCACGCGTTCTTCAGAGTTCATCGATCCAGGTATTCCGCATAAACTTCTTATGCATAATAATATCGGAGCATGCTAGGATTGTTCATAGGCATAGCAATTTATTTTTGATATTCCAATTAACGATCCTTGGCAAACGGACTTCGTGATTCAGTTCACGAATCCCTTCAATTGGTATCAGAGCCAGGTTAATTAATTGGCTCTATCGGAAAAAATAATATTGCCTATGATCATGCATGATTATATTATTAATTGCATGCAATGGATGGTTTTTGGATTGATTGTATGTTTTTTCGTCCTCGTGGTTCTCGGGTTAATCCGCCCTTTTATATGGATTTATTTTTCACCCACGAGATAAATCCGTGGTTAGATTTAGATTTTTAAATTGTAATTAGGATTATTCCATGTAATCTTTTATTTCAAAATTAAATCTGTAAAATGAAGAACGAAGAACGAGAAGAACACGAAGAACGAAGAACGAAGGGCCGGACAACACGTGACAGCGCCGGCACGGCGGGAATGCCATGCACGGCGGTCAGACGTGGTGGGGCACGGCAGCACGGGGCGCGGCCAGGTGCGACGACGGCGTAGCCGCGCGCGGCACGCGCACGCACGCAGGCAAACAGCTGCGCGGCCCAGGCCGGGACCGGCGACGCGAGGGGTGGTAGGCGAAGGCGGAAGGGCGGCGGCGTGCGGCCAGGGGCGTGGACGCGCGCGCGATGCTGCGGAACCCTTGGGTTCGCACGCGCGCGCGCGGCAGGCCTGCGCGACCCTGCGCGCGCCAGCGGCCGTCTTCCCTCCCTCGATCGACGTCGGCAGGCGGAGCAGGTGGTGGCGGCGGTGGCTCGGGTGGCTGGCAATGCGGGCTGGGTTTGCAATGGGCTGGGCGTGCGACCGAAACGCGAGAAAAACCCTAGGGTTTTTCGTGTGGTTCGCGCGAGCCTGATTCTGTCCTTGCGCGATTCCGGTGAGTCACAGAGGCAGACGATGGAGAAGAAGAGTGAACGGCGATTCGGGCGATGGTCGGGGCAAGCCAGGGCGGTGGCTTGCGAAACAGGCAATGGCCAGAGGAGGTGGATCGTGGGCTAAAACCATGCACGTACGTGCATGGCTGTTGCGCGACTCCGAGAGCCCTCACGGTGGCGGCGAGTCGCTGGTGGCGGTGGTTCGCCGGCGGTGGCTCGTCGGGCTAAGTTCTTGCGGACTATTGGGCTTGCAATGTGTGCCTAGGTCCGCGATTTGGTTAACTGGCCCAGTTGTCCAATTTTCCGATAAATCAAATCTTGGAGGCCCAAATTCGGAAAATGAATTCAGATCTCAATCCAAGTAGTGGGAGCCCAGTCGAAGAACTGTATTATTAATTGCAACTTGTAATAGTTAGAATTAATTTTTATTTCGTATCATGGGGCCACGAGGACATTTTTTATTTGCTTTATTATTTGTCTTCGCATGATATACGTGTTTAATTTAATTGCGCAGCATACAAGCATGTTGTAGATAATAGGAGCACGTTTACTGCTTTTATTTACAGCTTTAAAGCATGCTATGTGATTTATTTTATGTAATTAATTATAACTATAAATTCGGGGTTCATGCCTTGCATGATAGATTTTTAGCAATGTTATAATTATGGCTACATAAAATAATCTGTGCAATTGAACCTTATGAACTAAAAATTACTAAGCTCATAATTTAGTAAGACCTCCACAAAGCGATCCTTTATTGGAAGTGGGTAATTTATTAGGTAAACGTCTACATGTGTAGCTTACTTAATTTATTATTCATAAGTTCTAATAGATAGGATTTCTTAAAACAAACATTTATTTCATGTGAGAAGTGGGAGTTCATGCGTAAACGTCTACATGTGTAGCTTGCGTATTGAATTTTCATAAGTTCTCTAGAGATTGAATTAAATGAGACAACCTTATTATAGGGATCAGGTGTGTTCTAATAGATCCTTATATGGGAGGGTTGGCTTTGGTGGTAAGTTAGCTTAGATGTTATCCAGAGTATAACTCATTTGTGATGTCCCTGCTCAGTAGGATAATATGGTCTTAAGTTAGTCTCCAATTATTAATTCCATTTGTCTAAGGAACCCGGGCATGGATTGGAATTAAAGGACTGGAATTGAAAGATGCAGTCTGGTTAAGTGTTTTGTTGTAAACGTCCACATGTGTGGCTTGCAATAGTAATACTTAGGCAAATTGGAGGAAACATTAATATTGCTTTATCATAAGGTTTCAATATTTAATTTTTTCAATAGTTTGCGACTATGTTTTAATTTCTTTTATAATTTATTGTTTTCAGACATGTCTATTGCTCACGTTGTCAACCTGTTAATAACAAACCCTTTAACTGGTCCGAATTTTCCTGAGTGGAAGTTATGCTTCATGGAAATACTCTGCACTGCAAAACATGCCCATATTCTTTACATGGACCCTCTAACTCCTAAGTATTGGAACTGTACTGGTTATGAGCGAGAGTTCTATGACAGATGGGTAGCTTCTGATGGGTTTGCCCGCAAACTCATCATGAAGAGTCTGTCTAGAGAATTAAAGCTCAAGCACAATTTTGGGAAAATTACTTGTAAATTACCCTTAGGTTCTGATTGTAAAAGGTTTTGTTGGATCAAACCTTAGTAGACGGTCGATCATTGCTGAACCTTAGCATAGCTTAGCATCCGATGTAATGTCCTGTATAGGTTAAAACATCGTGTTGTAATAGAATAGGCCAATTGAAATATCTCAGCAAACATCGAACAATGCTGAAGGCTGTGCGTATTAAGAATGCTAAGAAGATCAACATTCGACAAACACATCCCTGACTGCTGAAGATGCTAGCAGATCAAATCAGAGTAGCAGACAAAGTACTCGCTGTGCAAGGAGATCAAAAGCATGCTGAAAGAGATCCAGCATCCCGTACTAGCAGAAGCTCAGCAAAGCAAAACAGAAGGACTGCTACACCGCCATTATGACCAACGCGCGACGTTTAGCCATGTCAGAAGTACGACGGAAAAGCCTGTCATAAAGCAGAAAAATCAATAATTAGCTACCCGCATTTAAGGAGAAAGATCCGTTGTGTCTAAACGGATCTATCGACTCAAACTTCAAGATCATAACTATAAAAGGGAAGTCAAAAGACAATGCAGGAGCTGCTCACTCTCTAACCAGAAACACGATATACAAAAGAATCCAAAAAGCAAAAAGGCAAGAGAGCAGTCCAGTTGAAAGGCACCATCCAGAGATACTCAAAGGCCTTCAACATTCTGAGTGTCTCACTACGTCTGACATTCGTCTGAGTGATTCTTGAACTGGTTCAAGAATCTTCAATCATTGGGATCACTTTCCTTTTAAGGAAAGCATCCAGCAGTCAATTTCTTGTGAAGAAATTGATTAAGGCGGGCATTAAAGCCGAGCACACACGAAGTTCGGAGGGAACTTTAAACTACTCCAAAGAAAGTGGTGAAAGCAATTTTTACGAAGGTGCGCCCTTGACTCAGCCGAAACTACACCAGGAAAGTTCGGTGTATCGGAAGATAGCCGTAAAGTAGACAGATCTTCAGGAGGCTGGTTGCTTAACAGGAGAGGCAACTCTTTGTACACCGTATACTTTCTAGTAAAATTCTTAGCGATTCGGCTAAGGAGTGGACGTAGATCATTTGATCGAACCACTATAAATTGTGTGTTGTTTTGTCGTTACTGTTTCTCGAGCTACTAAGTTTTAAAACCTAGTAACCACGTTACTAGCGTATAACTGAAAAGGGTAACCTAAGAAAATCTTAATCAAAAACGGAGTTAAAAATAATCTAAATACAAGAAAATGCAATCTATTCCGCTGCACTTCGTGTGTGTACTCTACTGTAACCACGACAACTCTGATAATAAGGGACCAACACACAAGAAGTTCGGATCTACTGTTGAGATTTGGAGGGACCTTGTGAAGGTTTATGGGAAGGTGAGACGAACTGTTAGTTACAATCTTGTAGAGGACATGATCTGCAAGAGGATGACTGATGGGAGTTCGTTACTTCTGCACTATATCAGTATGAAGAGAACTATGAGAAAGTACAGAATGAGAGGTGGACAAGTCAGTAAGCGGACAGAAATATTGATTGTCCTGCACTCTCTCTCTGATTCTTATGATGATTTCATCAAGTCCCTCGGTACCAAGCGCGAGTTTACTCTTCTTGAGTTACTCTTAGCCTTGATGCTAGAGGATTCTAATCTTAGGGCATTAGAATTTGCTCCAACTTTGTCATCTTTTGACAAGACAGTTGCTGTAGCAAAGGAAATGCTTAAAAGGTTAGATGAAGCTGATTTAGCAGAAGGTGTCATCAGGCCATGCAAACGCAAGCGAAGTGAAGTAGATTGTCTAGTGCCTAGCACGGGTAGACAAGGTATGTCACGTGCATTTATAACGAAAACATGTTTAGCATTGGTTTCTACCCATTCTTGGATAGTGGATACTGGAGCTACTGATCATGTTTGTTATACTTTGCAGGGGTTCAGGCCGACAAGGCAGCTGAAGCATGACGAGATTATCATCTCAATGGGTAGCGGAGAGCGAGTCTCAGTAGTAGCCATTGGAGATTTTACTTTATGCTTTGAAAACAATGTTTTGATTTTGAGAGATGTTTTATATGTGACGGTTTTTCGGCGGAACTTAATTTCAGTTTCCAAGTTATTTTGTAATGGATATTCAGTTATTTTTGATAGTGGAGTTTCTATCATTGGTAATAACGGTGTTATCTGTCATGGCAAACTGATTGACTCTCTCTATATCATTGATTGTATGCATAAATCTTCCGTGAATGTTGCAAACTCATCCAATAATAATAATCATTTAAAGAGAAAGTTTTCTTCCAATGAGGATCAAACATATCTCTGGCACTTGAGACTAGGTCACATCAATCTAAAGAGGATCAAAAGATTAGCATGCGATGGGCTCTTGGATTCTTTCCAAGTGGTACCGCATCAAATCTGTGAGTCCTGTATAGAAGGAAAAATGACGACCAGGCCTTTTAAAGCAAGTCAGTCTCGAGCAGAGAATGTGTTAGAATTGATCCACTCTGACTTATGTGGACCAATGTCCACGCAAGCTCGTGGAGGTTATGAGTATTTCGCCACATTCATTGACGATTACTCAAGATTCGAATATGTCTATTTGCTTCGCCATAAGTCTGAATGCTTTGAGAAATTCAAAGAGTTTAGGACTGAGGTAGAAAAGAAGCTTGGTAAGACTATCAAGACACTACGATCAGATCGTGGTGGAGAATACCTCAGTAACGAGTTCTTGCAGTACTTGTCAGATAACGGGATTACATCCCAGTGGACTGCACCAGGAACCCCTCAACAAAATGGTGTAGCGGAAAGAAGAAATAGAACTCTCTTGGAAATGGTCAGGTCGATGATGAGTTATGCAAGCTTGCCGATTTCGTTTTGGGGATATGCCTTGGAAACAACGGCCTATTTGCTTAACCTGGTACCTTCTAAATCAGTTCCTAAAACACCTCTGGAACTCTGGTATGGGCGAAAGCCAAGTTTGAACAGAGTGAGGGTTTGGGGTTGTCCGGCATATGTGCTGACAAAGGAACCTGATAAGTTAGAAAGTAGGTGTAAGCTGATGCTGTTTGTAGGGTATCCCAGGCAAACGAAAGGTGGTTACTTCTATTTTCCTGAGAATCAGAAAGTCGTTGTCAGTACCAACGCGAGATTCTTGGAGGACGAATATGTAATGTTGGTCCCGGTTATCAGGGTATATCTTGGCAGCGGAAACTGTGTTAGTTCGTTTCTTGCACTCTGCTGGTTACTCAGCTGACTGGGACCTTGTCAGCTGGTAAGTCAACTGGCAGTGAGTACTCAGCTGACTGGCAACTGGCTGGTCAGCTGGTAGCTCAACACTTAGAATAATTTAAGTCTGAGTTTGCACAAGTTATAGACCAGTTTCAGTTATACTCCAGTAATCAGTTACTGGGTTTTAAACAAGTGAGTAAATGCTGAAAGCAGTAAATAACAAGGATATTTTATAGTGGTTCGACCAACTGGTCTACGTCCACTCTCCAGTCGACTCACTGGAAATTTACTATAAGAGCAATCAGGTACAAAGTTCCTACGATCTATCTCCAGCTGGTAGATGCCCCGTCTACCAGTCCACTGGATCAACCGCTCCCGGTCCTTGTCCTTCTTCAGCTCTCGTCAGATGGATGGGTGCGAGCACGTCACTTCAACCTCCTCCTCTGACTGGTTGGGTGTTGAGTTCTCCCAAGAACGTAAATCCTCTACGGCAAACTGCCCGTAATAACTCAAGAGCTGGCTGGCTCTAGAGCTGCTATGTTCTTCCTCAGAAAGAGAAAGAACACCAAGTGAGGTCTAAACTTACAAGCAGGAAGCTTGAAGTCTCGTGTTTGAAAGATATCAACACACGGAAAAGCTTTAAAGAAAGCCTCGAAAGATGCTTGCTTGCTTGCAATGAATGTTCGTTCTTTCGGTAGTTGGAGAGTTTTGAATGTTCAGGATGCAAGCGTGTAAGCCAGTGTGCAAGCGTGGAAGCCTTTTAAATGTTGGTAGCTCCGACCTATTTATAGACGCAGGATCCCATTCAAATTTCTAGCCGTTTGGACACATCCGGAATGGGTCTCTGTCCTCGGATGTACTTCAGACGGCGGCAGGTAGGAATTTCAGGAAAACGCCATACCTGTGTCTGCTTTTTCTGACACAGACCTCTTTGTGTCAGAACGGCATTATTTCGTCAGTACGAGGAATCGCAACTGGTGTCTTGAACTGATAGACTTTAAGGTATCCTCCCTTAAAGTCATACTTTGTCAGTATATTCCTCAGACGAATCTTCTTTTTGTCTCTAAGACTCTGGGAGAGCGAATCTTCAATTCTGCTGGTAATCTCCGACTGGTAGAACATACTGGTGATCTTGTGCTGGCAGTCTCTGCTGGTGACTTAGCGCTTGCACAATCTTAGTCTACCAATTTGTCCGGATGTTAACTCTTGGAATCTCCCATGACTGGTGGCTTCACCGCTGGTGAATAGTGTCAGC
Organism: Plectranthus barbatus; assembly: GCA_026898455.1. Lineage (NCBI taxonomy): Eukaryota > Viridiplantae > Streptophyta > Magnoliopsida > Lamiales > Lamiaceae > Plectranthus > Plectranthus barbatus. The sequence goes on from JAPKLW010000368.1 coordinate 411,266, forward strand.
CAGAACACGTATTCTGCTGGTAGGATTTGTCAGCCTCCTGCTGGTGAAATCCTTCCAACTGGTGAACAGTAGCCAGTCATTAGCTCTTGACTCCACGCTGATGAACAGTGTCAGCATGGGTTTGTCAGTCGTCTGCTGGTGAAATCCTTCACCAGGTAAGAGATTCTCATGCTGATGAACAGTGTCAGCATGAGTCTTGATCAGCTACGACTTACAACTCAAAAGACCTAAACGGGACTTTACATTTGAGACTAGAGCTATCTAGAGACAACCTGACGCTGGTTGGACTTAGGATTTGATCCACCAAAACACTTAAACACCAAATCAAAGATCTAAGCTATCAGCTGGGGAATGGAAACTTAGATAATTTTCCCAACAATTTCCCCCTTTTTGGTGCGATCAAAGCCTAACCAGCGAGCACTCAGCTGATGAGGAAAGTTACAGAATATTTCAGGGTTTTACAAGTAAACCTATCAGATCTAAACCCATGAAAATACTTCCTCACATCAGCTCTAACCTAAGGATCTTCCCCCTCAAACTGGGAGAGATATTGCTCGATTAATTTATGAAGTAAGAATCTGAGCCAGGTTAGAAAAAAAATACCAAATGGAGTGCTGGTGCTGATTACACAAAAAGTGTAAGTTCAGCTGGTAAGTAAAAATCAGTAGACATTAGTTGGACAATGAGGAATTGTCATCAACTTGTCAGTAATCAATCCATAAATATGTTGCAGTTACAAGTACAGGATAGACAACTGACTAGTCTAGAGATATAAATACTTACAACAAAATGAAGAAGCTAGACTATGGCTGAGAAGATGATCCTGGTGATTGAGTTCTGCTGGTAAAGGACCTCAGGATCTCAGTGAGCGCTGCCATATCTTGTCTGCTCTTCTCCCTTTCCTCAGCAGCTATCCTCCTCTCCTCTTCAGCAAGACGGGCTCTCTCAGCCTCAGCTCGTGCTCGCGTACTTTCCCCCTCTTGGATCCGCGCCAAAAAGGAGGACACTCCAGCGGTGAATGATCCCATCTGCTGAGTCATTTCGGTTTGGAAGCTGGCGAACCGCTGGTCCATCCTGGCATCAAAGAATGCAAGAAGCTGTGCAGGGGGATGGATCTCGGAGATAGGCTGTGCGGAAACTTCAAGGGAAGAGGAAGGCACATCAGTTGCGGAAGGAGCCGCTGCTGGTTCAGATGCAGCTGAAATCTCCATCTGGGCTGGCTCCTCCGCTGGCACTGCAGCTGCTGCTGGTTGCTCTGCTGGTACATCAGCTGCTGCTGACTCCTCTACTTGTACTTCAGCTGGCTCCTCAGCTGATTCCACCACTGGCACTGCTGCTGGAGCTGGCTGGACTTCTTCAAAAATGGGTGGGGCTGTGAAATCCACCACTTGCCAGTCCATATGATCAGGGACGAGATCGCCCGAGACAATAGGAACAGGAGGGACGGCAAGGGTCAGCCACAAACCACGAGAAGGATCCTCCTCCACAATGTGGTCTACCAGCAAGGCGCAGGCAGCCATGTCGAACAGGATAGCATGGTAGGGAGGGATCCTCGGGAGGGTAACCAGCACTTTGAGGCGTCGGAGCGCGTACGTCAGCTGGTACCCCCGACTGCTGACTCGGAACTGGAGGAAAGGTAACTTGACCTTTTGCCGTGGCGGGAGGCCGGAGCTTCCAGTCAGCTGCCTATACTCTGCAATCTTCAGCAAGCGGCGCTGGATCCTCCTTGTAGACAGCTGCTGGGGGCACTCAGGATCAGTGCCCATGAAAGCGTTAGCCCACTCCTCCTCCGCTCTCCAGTAGCCAAGACCCAGCCTGGCATAGAGAACCGCCCGCTTCTCCACAGTCAGCAGGCGCTGGCATCTATCAAAAATTCGCCATCTCCGGAACTCCAGACATAGTTCCGGATCCACCCTCCAGAGCCTTCGGTAGCTGGATATCATCTCGTCATTGACGACATTTTCCACCTCCACCGAGATGTTCTCAGCATACTCATAGAGAGTGGCATTGTAATATTCCACTGGCTGCAGGGGCAGGCACCAGTCAGAGATTCTGGAGGCATATATCGACTGGTGGGGGAGTCCGCTGAAGGGTATGATGTTGAATGCAGACGGCTCTGGCACTCTTGAATTATGAAAAGCCATCTCCCCGCGCTGCTCCCAGCGGTGCACCCCTGTCACTCGAGCCTGGAAGGCATCCTCATGAACCAGTTGATGCTCTTGGATGCAGAGCATATAAGGGCGCCTTTCAGTTCGTGCACGCCTAACTGGTGGTGTTGAGGATGCTGCTGGTCGCCCAGAAGTTGATGTCGAGGCATCTGTCGATCGGGGGCGACTGGCAGAAACTTGAGCCTTATCTTCAAAGTCTGGGAACAAGTCCCTTGGCTCCATCCTCTGCACCATGGAGTGAGATACCACCTCCTCAGCTGGCTCCTGCTCTGGCTTCTCAGCCCTTGGTTCCTCTTCATCCTCGGATTCAGAACTGACATCCGAGAAGCTCGCCAGTTGTACCGGGGTAGTCGCCCGCTCTTCTTCTCCTCCACTGGCACCCCCTTGCGCGGCCAGTGGGACGTCGTCACCTCCACCACCCCCTTGCACGGGTGGAGGGACATCAGCGGTTTCCTCCTCCGGCTGGTACTCATCCACAAGGGATAGTACATCCTTGTCAGCGCCCATCACCAGCAGGCGTTCAAATGTCTCTTCAGAAAGGAGCTCGCCTTGCGGTGCTGGTGCGGATCGGCTGGCACTCGGAATTTCATGGGCTTTCCCTTTGCCCCTGGTCGCCAACCTCAGTTGCTCCTCTATTTCCTCCTGGCGCCTGGCCTCAGTCTCAGCCTTGATCTGAGCAAAGCGCTCATCCCTGGCCGCCAGCTCCGCCTCTCTCTTCTGCTTCGCCAGCAGAGCCCGGAGCCTTGACTTGGCCTGCTTCTTCCTCACCAAGGAAGCACGCCTTGCCCTCTTGGCTTGCTCCTCATCCTTCTGCGCCTTGGTCATGACTCGCCTGCGCTTGCGAGTCATCTTCTCCAGCGTCTCCTCCTCAGTCAGGCCCAAAACGGACTTCTTGACTGGGATGGAGATCTTCCCAGACTCGGGGTTGTATGCCACGGCTTGCGGGGGCTGCTGGTGCTGAGAGGTCTTGGGCTTCTTGTGGGTAGGCTTCTTGGTGACTGGTACAAGTTGTACGTCTCGTGGGTGAATACCAGTCGCCTCAGCCACCGCGCCTTCCATGGTCTCGAAGAGAGACTCCGTCTCCATCTTCCTCTTCAGCGCTGCCCTTGCCTCAGCTGTCAGCGGGAGAGCCACAGCTGGCACTTGCTCTCCCAGGTCTTCTGAGTCCTCCTCAGAAACAACCTCAGCTGGGTCGACTGCTGTCTTTCCCTTCAGCCTCCGCGGCTTATGGTAGTCAGGGCGGGGCAGCTTTGCCTGCTCCTTGGTGGGCGGAATGAAATCCGAACTCACCAGTTGCTCCCCCTGGTCCACTCCATCTCCAATCTCCATCTCCAAAATATGGCTGATCCGCAGCCCAAAGGATACGGAGTGAGCGAACGTCCCATCAATTGGAATGTTGATGTTGCGATCAACATTTTCCAGCAGTCTCCCGAAAAAGAACTCGGCCCAGTTCCCTTCCACTCCATCCACCAGCGCGCACATCACGGAGAATTTGCGCAGGCTCAACTCAGCATATGAGCCAACTTTGCACTGCAGCATCCTGACGACGATGTCGCACACCATCTGCCACCAGTCGTCCATCTCCGACTTCCGCATTCCAGTGCGAAAACTCGTCACCCCCTCCCTCTTCCACTGAGTCCACCACCTCCTGAACTCCTCTACATCGTTGTGGAAGTAGGTGGCTATCTCCATTCCCTCGTTCCTCAATCCGAACAAGTCGGCGAGGTATTCGGCGCTGACAGTGATCAGATGGCCGAAGACGGAAGTGGTGAAGGACTTCCTCCCGTCAGCAATCACGGCCCGTGCATAGAACTCCGCCACCATATGCGGATGGAAGGTCTCGGGCCTTGCCGTCAGATATTGTCGAAGGCCTTCCCGGTCGATCATCTCGATCAACTCCGCTCCAAAATTCTTGCGCGCCAGCTTCTCGTTCAGAATTTTTTCTTTCTGAACTTGCGCCGCCCTGATTTGTGCGTTCGAGAGTTGAGCCCTGGTCGCTGGTTTGTTCAACTGAACCAGGCGGGCGAATGGAAGTGTGTAGTCTATATCGTCCATCTGTGTGATGCCAGTGTAAGTCGGCATGTGGGCTTCAGCGAGGGGTAGGTCCGGTGAATCAGACGAGGATGATGTAGACGTAGATGGAGGGTTATCAGCTGGAGGTTGAGAAGATGAAGCCATAATTTCAGAAGAAATCTTAAGGAAAGTTGAAGGAATATGAACAGATTTAGGGTTCTGAAATTTGGGATTGTAAGGGATAATCCGATGAGGGTTCTCGAGTATTTATATTCGAGTCCATGCAAGATCAGACGACCAGGATCAACGCTCAGCAAGCGGGGATCGACGGTCATCAGCAGGCCCGGTTCCCTGTGCGACGTGCGCGGTCGTGCTGACGTGGGCTACGTCGTGTGCTGATGTGGCGCTCAGCGATTGGTGGCAACCAAACGTCGGACTGCGCAGCCACTGTGCACATTAAATGTGGCATTAAATGCCGCATTAAATTTTGAGGGCTGTACACGCTACTTGGATTTGAACAATCCCGCCTTTTCTGAGACAGCTGGTATGACTGGTCATCAGTAGCATATACCAGTTGCATACTTCCCCCTAACTGGTTGGCCTCTTCATCAGTTAGCAACTGATACCACTTGCTGATAGTACTTGCTGCTGGCAAACTTCCATCAGTTATCAGCTGGCAACTGGAAAGATGGAAAATTGAGCGCTTGGACTCAATTTTATTCCGCATAATCTTCTCTTCTCTTGGAATTGGGAGCTGGGACCCAATTTCGCTTCAACTGATGGCCTATGCTGGCAAGATTCCGCCAGTAGACACCACTTGTTAGATAGAGATACCACTTAAATAAAAACAACTAAGAGCTTGGACTTAGTCGTAATCAGCGTCCTCCAGAAGATCAAGAACAGAATGAGAGCTGGGACTCATTCTTCCTCATCATTGGGGCTCACATCAATCTCCATAAGACCGAGTTTGATGCACAACTCCTTGAATCTTGCTTCTGGCAGTGGCTTGGTGAAGATGTCAGCCAGTTGATCTTCAGTTCTGATATAGTCCACGCTGACATCCTTCTTCTCGACATGATCACGAATGAAGTGATGTCGAATATCTATGTGCTTGGTTCTGGAGTGATGAACCGGATTCTTCGTGATGCACATAGCACTGTTGTTGTCGCAATAGATTGGAACACAGCCAGTGTCCACTTCATAATCCTCCAGTTGTTGCTTGATCCAAATTATTTGAGCACAGCAACTGGCAGCGGCAACATATTCAGCCTCAGTGGTAGATGTAGCAACTGAGTGCTGCTTCTTGCTAAACCAACTGATTAGCTTGTGTCCTAGAAACTGACACGTACCACTGGTACTCTTTCGGTCAATACGGCATCCAGCGAAGTCTGAATCTGAATATCCAATGAGTGTAAGCTCATCATTCCTGGGATACCATATTCCGAGAGATTCAGTCCCCTTCAGATATTTCACTATCCTCTTGGCAGCTTCCATGTGTGACTTCTTCGGATTTGCTTGAAATCTGGCACACACTCCGACTGAATAAGAAATGTCGGGTCTGCTGGCTGTGAGATAGAG
>JAPKLW010000368.1:426149-490108 GCA_026898455.1 Plectranthus barbatus
GAATTTGCTCCAACTTTGTCATCTTTTGACAAGACAGTTGCTGTAGCAAAGGAAATGCTTAAAAGGTTAGATGAAGCTGATTTAGCAGAAGGTGTCATCAGGCCATGCAAACGCAAGCGAAGTGAAGTAGATTGTCTAGTGCCTAGCACGGGTAGACAAGGTATGTCACGTGCATTTATAACGAAAACATGTTTAGCATTGGTTTCTACCCATTCTTGGATAGTGGATACTGGAGCTACTGATCATGTTTGTTATACTTTGCAGGGGTTCAGGCCGACAAGGCAGCTGAAGCATGACGAGATTATCATCTCAATGGGTAGCGGAGAGCGAGTCTCAGTAGTAGCCATTGGAGATTTTACTTTATGCTTTGAAAACAATGTTTTGATTTTGAGAGATGTTTTATATGTGACGGTTTTTCGGCGGAACTTAATTTCAGTTTCCAAGTTATTTTGTAATGGATATTCAGTTATTTTTGATAGTGGAGTTTCTATCATTGGTAATAACGGTGTTATCTGTCATGGCAAACTGATTGACTCTCTCTATATCATTGATTGTATGCATAAATCTTCCGTGAATGTTGCAAACTCATCCAATAATAATAATCATTTAAAGAGAAAGTTTTCTTCCAATGAGGATCAAACATATCTCTGGCACTTGAGACTAGGTCACATCAATCTAAAGAGGATCAAAAGATTAGCATGCGATGGGCTCTTGGATTCTTTCCAAGTGGTACCGCATCAAATCTGTGAGTCCTGTATAGAAGGAAAAATGACGACCAGGCCTTTTAAAGCAAGTCAGTCTCGAGCAGAGAATGTGTTAGAATTGATCCACTCTGACTTATGTGGACCAATGTCCACGCAAGCTCGTGGAGGTTATGAGTATTTCGCCACATTCATTGACGATTACTCAAGATTCGAATATGTCTATTTGCTTCGCCATAAGTCTGAATGCTTTGAGAAATTCAAAGAGTTTAGGACTGAGGTAGAAAAGAAGCTTGGTAAGACTATCAAGACACTACGATCAGATCGTGGTGGAGAATACCTCAGTAACGAGTTCTTGCAGTACTTGTCAGATAACGGGATTACATCCCAGTGGACTGCACCAGGAACCCCTCAACAAAATGGTATAGCGGAAAGAAGAAATAGAACTCTCTTGGAAATGGTCAGGTCGATGATGAGTTATGCAAGCTTGCCGATTTCGTTTTGGGGATATGCCTTGGAAACAACGGCCTATTTGCTTAACCTGGTACCTTCTAAATCAGTTCCTAAAACACCTCTGGAACTCTGGTATGGGCGAAAGCCAAGTTTGAACAGAGTGAGGGTTTGGGGTTGTCCGGCATATGTGCTGACAAAGGAACCTGATAAGTTAGAAAGTAGGTGTAAGCTGATGCTGTTTGTAGGGTATCCCAGGCAAACGAAAGGTGGTTACTTCTATTTTCCTGAGAATCAGAAAGTCGTTGTCAGTACCAACGCGAGATTCTTGGAGGACGAATATGTAAGAAACCACAGATCCAAGAGTGAAATTGTCCTCCACGAGCTGGAGGACAAAGAAGCAATTCAATCAGGAAAGCCCAGTGTAATGGTAAATCCACCTACAACAGGTGAGGCTATACCAACACTGCCACTAATGCAAGGTATGGGACCAACGCGTACTGTGCCAACTACTGACACGGTTCAGATGCCTCGTCGCAGTGGGAGGGTTGTCCACCAACCCAAAAGGTACATGTTCGTGGGAGAGTCTTCTGACTTGATCCCAGAAAACGGACTAGATGATACCGATCCCTGGACATATGATGAGGCGGTATCTGATAAGGATGCAGACAAATGGCTGATCGCCAAGGATTCTGAAATAGAATCCATTACGGCTATGGATGTATACCAGAAAACTGATTTGCCAAATGGCTGTCAAGCCATAGGGTGCAAATGGGTATACAAAAGAAAGAAAGGAGCGAATGGTGAAATTACAGCTTTCAAAGCAAGGCTGGTGGCGAAGGGCTATAGTCAGAAAGAAGGTGTAGACTATGGCGAGACCTTCTCACCGGTAGCCATGCTTAAGTCCATTCGTATACTCCTAGCCATAGCAACACATAAGGACCTAGAAATCTGGCAGATGGATGTCAAAACCGCGTTTCTAAACGGGTACCTTGAAGATGGTAGGGACATCTATATGCAACAGCCAGAAGGTTATGTGCAGAAGGGCGAAGAACATTTGGTCTGGAAGCTAAGGAAGTCGCTGTATGGACTTTAACAAGCTTCACGGTCATGGAATCTGCATTTTGATAAAGTGATTAAATCCTATGGATTTACAATGCTCAAACGAGAGTTGCGTGTACCGTCTATGTGTCAGCGGAAGTGTGGTGTTCCTTGCACTTTATGTAGATGATATTCTCCTATTTGGCGACAATGAGGAAGTATTGTCGGGCATAAAGGGGTGGTTATCCGAGCAGTTTCATATGAAGGACCTTGGGGAGGCAGGATACATCCTAGGGGTAAAAGTATTGCGGGTGCGCAATAAAAGGATGCTGACCTTGTCTCAAGGATCATATGTGGATACTGTGATTGCCCGTTTCAGCATACAAACTGCCAAGAAAGGTCTGTTACCCTTCAGACATGGCATATATCTTTCCAAGGATCAGTGTCCGATAACACAAAGGGAGAAAGATGAAATGAGGAACGTGCCGTATGCATCGGCCGTGGGGAGCCTCATGTATGCAATGCTATGTACGAGGCCAGATATCTGCTTTGCTGTAGGCATGGTAGCGAGATACCAGTCTAACCTTGGACAGGCGGATTGGACCGCGGTAAAGCACATACTCAAATACCTGAAAAGGACTAGAGACTACTGTCTCGTCTATCAGTGTAAGGAGTTGTGCCCTGTGGGTTATACTGATTCGGATTTCCAGGCAGACCGAGACGAAAAGAAGTCCACCTCTGGCTATGTGTTCACATTGGGAGGTGGGGCCATATCATGGAGGAGTGCAAAGCAAAAGTGCATTGTGGACTCCACCATGGAAGCAGAATATGTGGCAGCTTCTGAAGCTTCGAAAGAAGCGGTATGGTTTCAAAACTTCCTTCTGGAGTTGGACGTGATTCCTAAGCTGCCCAAGTCAATAATGATATATTGTGATAATTCGGGAGCTGTAGCTAATTCAAAGAAACCACGAACTCATAGAGCAACAAAACACATTGAAAGGAAGTACCATATTATACGAGAAATCGTAGCAAGGGGTGATGTGCTAGTAGAGAAGATTGATATAAGATATAATCTAGCAGATCCATTCACAAAGGCTCTGCCTCAGAAGGTCTACGAGATGCATGTACGTAACCTTGGGCTGAGGGCAAAGCTATCCACGTAGAATGTTTGATGTAATAGGTAGATTAGTTTAGACGCGTTATACTCTGAAAAGCACCTGTATAATGCTTTGAGTATAAGTGGGAGATTGATGGATTTATATACTGAAAGCATTATGATTGGTATATTATGTAAAAGGTCGATTGGTTAATATACTGGGAATCATAAATGTTGTAAGTTCATCTCCTGTCTGAATTAACAAACATGTGTCGCAAACGCAATTATCCTCTTATCTCGTAGATAGGGAGATCATACGGTGTGTAGAAGATCACGGAAGATCGTATGGATCGTTTGACCTAGCGAGATATAAATAGTTATCACAGCTGAGACAGTTCCAGGATAAACTGTCGGTGTAGGCTGCAGCAGACGCAGTAATAAGCATCTTATCTTGGATGGCTTGGTATGCTGGTGTGGGGCACACATTGATAAGGACCTAAGTCGAGATCGATTCTTTTATCTGACATTAAAAGAATCTAGATCTTTATGGCTTGACGAGATCCTAAGCCTAAATGAAGGTACAGAAGTATATGCAGATTGTGTATTACTTTGAGTTGCAGTGAAAGGCTCTAGTTGAGCTTGTATATCTGTATCTTGGGTAATAGCAGTTTATGTATGACTGTCTGGTACTGGAACTAGGTAACCACATCTAGTATAGGATGGTGACATTTCCTGAACTAGCTCAAAAGGTTCGTTATGCTAAGTCCTGTAGGCTGATTAAGTTCAAGCATAAGTGAAAAGGTTTGAGTGGATTGATTCAGGAATATAAGATGTTAATTAATTAAATAGCTTGTCAGAGCTTAAATTAATTAACGAATGTCTGTAACCTTAAATGTGGGGATATACCGAGCCCATGCAACCCGTACCTCAAAACGTGGTAGCAAATAGGTAGGACAGTATTGATTCTCTGGTGGAATGAATCAATATTAATTAATTAATTATATTCTGGGTTGAATATGGGAATTAATTAATTGATAGGCCTTATTTGCTATTTGCATTTTGGTCCCTGGTCTGGCCCATGAAACTCAAGCCCAATAGGAGTCCAGTAATTTCCTATAAACAGGCCTCAGTTCCTCAGATCTCAACACACCACAAGATCATAAATTGCACACAGTAAACCAGAGTTTGGGAGCTGTGGTGATCGACTAAGATCTGAGAACGAGGAGGAAATTCTGCTTCTCAACCGGGCAAGGGATCTGATAGAGAATCTTCACCGGATTTTCAGATCGAGTTGGGATACAGATCAGAAGATCAAATCAGGAGGATTTTTCTTCTTCTCTCTCTCCTTTTTATTTTCGAAAATAATTGTATTATTTTCATAGATTTATTTCCTCAATCTGTTATGAAATTAAATCCTTGTGCGTGGGAAAGATCAAAGGGCATCTCCGCGCACGCGTTCTTCAGAGTTCATCGATCCAGGTATTCCGCATAAACCTTCTTATGCATAATAATATAGGAGCATGCTAGGATTGTTCATAGGCATAGCAATTTATTTTTGATATTCCAATTAACGATCCTTGGCAAACGGACTTTGTGATTCAGTTCATGAATCCCTTCAATTTTTTTTCTGTCTCAAAAAGAAGATTCAATTTATAGGATTAAAATTAGATATTTATCGAGATTGATTGATGTTGTGTTCTTGAGACCGAGAGGAGATAGTCATACATTAGTAATCTAGGGTTTAATTGCCAAACACGAAATTTTACGCATTTGAATCTATTTTATTCCACATTGCTGAGTTGATGAAATTCGCATGTTGATGAATTGATTATCTGCCCTGGAATCTGTATCTTTATATATTATTTTCAAAACCCTTTATTTTTCTGCATTGTCTTCTTTAAATTCCAAAACCAAAACCGTATTCTGATTTGCTCAAACAATTGTGGTTTGAAAACTATGGCTAATACATAGGATAGTCTCGTTATACAGTCTCTGTGGGTTCAACAATCTTAGGCAAGTCGGTCAACGCACGTGTATGTTAGTCAATATGGTTGCATCAATCGACTTGGCCCTCAAAATTTCTCCCAGGTATTTCTGATTTAATTTTAAAAAAATAAAAATAAAATCGCATCAACCAAACAGGATCTGCGTCGATTGAAACAGAGACAGGTTTGACGCAAATAGGTATGTTTTTTAAGCAATTTTCTTCCCTCCTCTTCTCATTCGAACACAAACACACACCTCCAAAACCCTTTTCTTCGATTTTCTTCCCCAAATTCATCACCCAAATGGCAGGTATGATCTCTAAACTCAATCTATTTCAATTTCTATGTGATTTATGAGTTCATTCAAGTTTATTTATAATTTGAACCGTTAGATTCTTATATTTGAAGTATATGTTGAATTGTCGACTTGAGTGCATATTTGGTTCAATACTTCGATATGGATTGTATGTTTAGTCGATATGAGTATCTATTTGTGTTTAATCGCTTAGGGATGTTGAATTTAATACTCTAGGGTTCCAATTTTGAGCTTTGCACAACCAAAATCCACAAATTTTGCATGAATTGTGTTGAAAGGTCAAAATATCGAGATGTATGGAACACTTTGGCTTCAATTAAGTGTCAATTTCATGATGAGATTATTAATTTCGAATGGGCACTTATTTTGATTGTGTAATTTTGGTTATTTTGTCAATTGAACTTGGTTTCTCTTCCTGGCAAGTAACAATGAATACATCCCTGTTTTTGAGGATAGACAGGAGAGATGGAGGTACCAACAACTTGAAGATTATACTGTGAAGCCTACACTTTTCTTAGATCATCAAGCAATGAGGACATTGGGTATTGAAGAAGACGTCTGCAACCTCTTCCGCCGAATCAGATGGGACAACATGCTGCACAAAACAAGCCAACTTACTCTACTTTGGTCCGAGAGTTCTATGCCTCACTCACCCAGCTAAACTCCCGGCTAAAAACCAAAACCCACAAAGATAAATTTCCAGCTCATGAACGAGCGATACAGCTTGACAATGACCCAGCTCGATGATATCTATGGATGCCTGCCTCGAGGACTTTACCAGGACCATGATGAATTTAATGTTGTGGGGTTCTTGAGAGAGATTCTTGCTCTGCCTCTATTGGTCCAGAGAAGTTCGATATGAGGAATATGAAGGCATTCACGGTTTATAACCCGGTGTTCAGGTATATTCTGAGATGGATGGGTGCAAGTATCTTGGGGAGGAACGAAAGTGGAAAATCTGGACAAAAAGAGGTGTATTCTATCTATTGCATGCTCGGGGGTACCATGTTAGCCTTGCTGGGTGCATCATGAATAATTGGGGATGGTAACTAAAGGCTAAGGGAGGAGATATTTGGTGGGGTGTTTTGGTGACCACTATTGCTCAGTACTTCGGTCTAGAGACCTACGAGCACACACTGGCCCAAGGGCGCCGGTTCCTTGATGTTAACCACCTTGCCCAGTGGCTGATCCTGGTGTACTCACCGAACTTGTGCCTGAGGATGTCAAATGGAGACAAATTCCCTCTACCCAACACGGCCTTGATCCATGTCACTGACTTGAATTTCAAGGACAATTGGTTTATGAGTGTTCCTGCTCATATGGCTTGCATGACTCCGGTGAATGGAGTCGTTGAACAAAGTAGACTTCTACACCGATTGGGAGTCCAACCAAACAAGTGGGTATTAACACCCGAGGAGGTTGCTGCCCAAATAGCCGAGCAGGAGAGATGGGCGAGAGCAGCTGTGCGGAGACAGCACGAGGAGGCCGCGCATGATGAGGATGAGCAGGAGAGAGAGCGTGCGGAGCACACTGCTGCAGAGATCCCGAGATGGGAAGCTAGAGCATCATCCAACTATTATACGGGGGATGCGATGTCATCAGCAGCTGAGTGGGGGATGATCTATCACTTCATGCAGCAGCATGTTGCAGAGCTTGCAGCCGAGCATGCCCTTAGTGCAATGAGCGCCGACGAATGTGCACTCAATGAAGCCGAGAGAGATGTGGTAGCCAATGAGCGTGCCATGCATTATTAGTTCCGCCAAGATGTGTACTACCGGCTGAATCGCATTGACACACAACTGCAGCTTATGATGCTGCTAGCAGACGAGCAGCTGGAGACTTTGTACACCCGACGCCGATGGTTGAGGTGCCACAGAGCCCACGACATGGATGCAGATGATGATCTCCAGCGAGACGACTGAGGTACCGTCTTACTTTCTCTTGCTCTATTTTCAAAGTTATTCATTATATTGAATAAGTTTGGGGGGATGACGGCTTGAATTGTAAAACGTGTTCATTACTTTATTTAATGTTTTCTATTTATTGCTTTGGTTTGTTTGCATTTAGGATTTATGTGTAGTTTTCATTGCATTTGCGCGCTTGAACATAGTGCAGTTAGAACTTGTGATTTATGTTGGCTTGAGATTATGAAAAATCCGCCCTAAGACATGACTGTGAATTGATGATCTATGTGATAGAGTAGCCAATGATAGTAGTCTCTTATTTGATGAGCCGCTCTCTAATGCGTGTTTTGTGTATGATGGACTAATTTTGGACTTGATGATTGTTGAGGGGGAACAAAACTTTTGTCTAAGTGATTTTTTTAGCCCGAATTTTTCTTTGATGTGTGATAAGGTCCCTAGCAATAATATTCTAGAATTTTACTTGTATTCTCTCTCGAGGTTGCAGCAGTGTGATATAGGGTAAAATGATCTTAGGCACATTCTTTCATAGCCAAATCTCATCCACTAACATTAAAAGTCTCCACTTGTAGTCCTTTTGAGCTTATTTAATGATTTCCTTTATTTTAGAATGGTTCATGAGTAAGAGGGGTATTTATTGCACATTGTTTGTGGATTTTGTTGAATTGTTGGATAAGAAAAGAGGATTTGAATGTGTGTGGTCTTTTGGAAAAGAGAAAGAAATAAAAAAGAGAGAAAGAAAGTGAACAAGGAAATATGAGTGAAAAATGCTTAGTTCACTAGTGATGTTTGAGGTTTGGAAAAAAAAAAGATTTGGAAAAACCACAAAAAGAGAAAAAAAAGTGAGAAAAGAAAGAGAAGGGTTTAAAGTAGCTTGAATTCAATATTTTTTATGGTGTGAGGAGTGTGATGAGAGTTGCATATTTAGTCACTAAGCAAAAACCATCCCACCATCTCTAGGAAGCCTGTTACAACCTGGAAAAAGAGCTATTTGATTACCTAGTTATTGCATTATTTTCGCAGTGGAGGTATGAGAGACTTATCAAACCTATGGTAAGTGAGCTATGACCTTGAGTTGAGAGTTGTTACACAAACTAAACACCAGAGGGATGAGTGCAAACGGTTTCATCCATTTGAGGTTTCTCATTGATGATTTGATTGTTTGATATTTGTATTAATTGTGCATTTCATGTGGATGAGTGTTGCTTGGATAGTTGAGAGACTTATGAGGCATTGCACACTTGTATTTGCATGTGATAAGCTTTTTTGTTTGTGAATTAATCGAGGACGATTAATGGTTTAAGTTGGTGGGAGTTGATACGTTCGTGATTTCTCTAACTTATCAATTAGTTTCTAGCGTATTTTGTGTTCAAGTTGCATATTTATCATGTTAATTGGTGCATCGTAGTATACTTGTGTTGTATTTTTTGTTGGTGGTGAAATCTTGCACCGAAATAGGCACTTTTCGCACAAGGATGAAAATGGACATTTTGAGTCAGAGGCTCTGATGCGACCAATGCAGGCATGCATCGCTCGACGTGGAAGTCGATGATAGAAAGGAATTCGACTGAAGCTGGAAGTCGACACTAGGCTGTGTCGACCGACGCAGACTTGCATTTGTCGATGCAGATGGATCGATGGTGACATGGCACTCAATGCGGAGGGGTTGAAGGAAGGAAAGCGTGTCGATCGATGCAATATAATGTCGGTCCACGCATACTTGCCAGCTCAGGAAACTAGTTATTTTTGTGGAATTTTACCATGTTTAGTTCTATACCATGTGGGATTCACCCCTACAACTATCTTAACACTGTAATTTTTATTTTTTAGGGTTGGACACCATATTTGAGAGATTTATTTATTTTCTAAGGCAGACAATTTATTGTTATTGTGATTTGAAGATTCAAGTCAGACTTGCTGGATCTGGATCGACTTCTTAACACTGCTTTTTAAAATGGAAGTTTATTTCACGTTTTATCTTTTCATAATGTCTTTGATTAAGATTAGTATAAGATAATTTAATTATCAGATTATAGGGTTATAAATCTATTCTGACGGCATTTTATGGATTAGTTAGATCGAATTCCTTTCTTTGCATGGTTTATGAAATTCTAGTTAATTAATTTAAGACTCAAAAGGTGATAATTTTTAACAGAAAGAGGAATTTCATAATTTGATTAATAGTCCTTATCTTAAAAAGAAAGAATTAGATCATAGGAATCAATATGTGGATTTTCGGAGTTATTGAATTGTTATTGAGACCTAGAGGATAAAGGGCATTTGATAATCAACTTTGTAAATTTTCAAACCAAGAGATTTGCAATAATTTTCTGATTACACCTTGTAAGGAATGAGATTGGTATTTGATTGATTTTTCTATTGCATGTCAGGAAGAATAGAAATCAAATCGCTGATATCTGAATCTTTGCATCTGATTTTAAAACCCTTTCAATTTCTTTGTCTTCTTTTTAAGATTTCTAATATTGGTTCTATTTTAGTTTTTAAAAATATTCAAAACAACTTTCAAAATTCGATATTCTCAAATAATATTCTCAAAAGCTATAATTCAGTACTTTAGATTTTTTGATATTTCATTTCTCGTGGGTTCGATAATTTTCATTTGCTGCTATATTATTAGCCTCTACTAAGTTTCTAAATAATCTTAGCGATAAATTATTGATTCTTCTAACTTTATAAAACCTTCTCGAACAAACTCTATTGAAGTTATGATTTTTAAGCTTTCAAGCTTAAGGCATGTCAAAGCTCTAATAACTTCCTGTATATATCTTACACGAGTCTCTTAGAATCTTTCTAGAGCTATTTTTGGAGATCTTACTTTCTAAATAAAAACAGAGTTGAGTTTCTCACTCCTTGAGAAACTCTGGTGGAATACCACCCAACCAACCAACCTCAACCTTTTAGGAAGAACACAAACATCAACTCCTTTACATCTAGTGATTGAACGACATGTTCGCACATCAAGCTGTAGACAGCGAGTTCCTGGTGGACAAGGTGAGACCGCATATAGCCGGTTGATGGAAGAACTACCCGTGACTGCGATAGATTGTGCTACATAACCCCATAATGAGTTGTAGTGATTTCCAATCGCCCCGATTGAAGACTGAAAATAGGATATGTGGCTCCGAACCACAAAAAAAAATCTTGTATCCTTTATCTCCTGTATTTTTCTGGCTCTGTTTTTGTTTCTGTTGCTATTTTGAAACCCAGCAGCTTTCTAAGTTAATTGTGTATATCTTACAAAATTACCTAAGCAAAGATTTGACTGCCCACTTTGTTTTCATAACCTAAACTGAACAGACATAGTCAGTTATAAGAACAGAGGAGTACAACTTTTGTTTATTTTCCTTATATTTTACCGTTGTGTACGTTATCCTCTAATTTTGGGACCAACAACTGGTATAATAGCAGTTAGTCTTCACGAGTAACTGCTTTGAGTCGCTTTAGACCAAATCCTATCATTGCATTGTTTTTTATCTTAGTGAGCAGGTACATACAGAGTTAAAGATGAAACCACGAGACTTTCTCAATTTTTAGTAGACAAATATGTCAGCTGGGAGAAGCGTGTTCTCACCCACCTTAGAAGTCAGCACCAGGAGATGTGAGATGTGCTGATCAACGGGCCTATCAGAATAACTAAAGTGGAGACTCAATTCAATAGAGCAGATAGACTAGATGTTCTCGTAGACAAACTAGCTGGAGAGTGGACCTCTAAAGACAAGAGGCGAGACCAGCCGAACTACCAGGCACTTGATATCATATGTTCCACACTCAACAAGAATGTGAAAGAGGAGGTTGTGCACTTAGAGAGCACAAATGAAGTCTGGGACTACTCGGTAAATCTTTGCCAGGAGTCTGACCAGATGAGATACAACAAGCTACAGTTGTGCATCGACATATGGGAGCCCTTCAAGAACCTCAAGAAAGAATCAAGGTAATGAGGGATCAGTTAAACTCCATTATGAATGAGTTAAACACCTTTGGGCGTAAGTACTCAACCACCGATCTAAATGCCAAATCCCTGCAAATATGTTCAAGGAAGACTAGTTCGAAGGAGAAGGATCTATCTCAGATCCCCACTAAGGAGATGTTCACCCAATTTAAGCACACGAGTGGGAAAATGCAATGGATAAAAACCATAAAGATTCAATGTCAACCAGTTCATCCAGCTAGAATCATAAGGATGCACTCTTCGTGAAGAAAGATTTCCAAAGAAGGCTTAAAAAGCTTTTTCAAGCGGATAGACAGACCTACCAATTGGAGAAGTCAGTCGAGCTCAACCAAGATAGAGGAGGTGAAGCATCCACCTCATCAAGAAATGATGACGAAGGCTCTGTAGAAGAGATCAAAGAACAGATGAGGAAACTCTCTAAATTGTTGGAGATAGCCAAGAGCAAATCTGACGTCTCCAAATTTGGAGGGAGAACTTTGTAAAATGTCCCCAAAGATCATGTTTTGAGTGTCAATCTTTGGATCACCTAAAGTATGAGTGTCCCTATGTGGATAAAGAAGAAAGGGAGAGATTGCGCAAGGTGTTCGAGAGGAGATCCTCCAAGGCAATTGCCAAAGCCATGCTGACAAGGACGGAGGTTTCAGACATCTCTGACCATGATGATGGATCATACAACTCAAATGATGAGTTAAAGAAGGAAGTGTTGCTAGTAGCATTTATGGCAACAATTGGCGAATAAGAAGAAGTGGACTGTCTGTTGGCACTGGCCACAACTGACAAAGAGGTAATTTTAAAACTGTGTTCCTTACGCTTCTCCATGCATTGTTGAGGGTCCTGAGTCATGTTTCTTTGACTCAGAAGATATTACCCTAGAACTGATCTCCAGGAACTAGAATCCTTTTATAGACTTAAGAATAATTTAGAGCATAAACACACCATGCTGGGAAACCAAGTTTCTATTTTGACTGATGAAAACGCGAAATCTCAGTCACTCAGCGAGGATTTTGCAAAACTCAATGAAGAACACTCAAATTTGCTGAAAATTCTTGAAAAACTGACTGCTAAGTGTGAGATCTTGAGGATTAAGAACTTAGAGCTAGAAAAATGCATTTGCTATTTAATGTTCTTGACAATATTTGCTCACAGATGAAAAACTTATTTGATAAAACTGGTTTAGGTTTTGATTTGAGAAATCATGCATCAACTTCTCAATTTGTGGAGAAAGGGAAAATTAATATCAGCTTCATTCCCATTAAATAAAACTAGTGAGGGGGTGCTCAATGAGGCAACCAGTTATTGCTCATTGAACCGGGTGTTGTTTGCATCGAACCTTAAACTAACTAATAGACCAGTTTCTGGTATGAGAAATCAATCAGTTCTTGGTTTGAGGAAGTTAGTTTCCTTTCAAAATCTGGCTGAGCAGCAAGTACCAACTACGCGGAAACCACTTTTTAATCCTAACCTAACCAAGTAGGCTTGTAATTCTAACTAAAGGTCAATGGTAGTTACCGATCTTAGACGTGATCGTATCCACAAGGAGAGAGAAGATTTGTACTAAATAGGGGTAATACCAATTTATAATGAAAAAACCTATGCACCAGTTGCTAGGATGGAAGCCATTCGACTGTTCTTAGTTTTGTTTTCTTCCACAACTTCTTAGTCTTTCAGATGGATATGAAATGTACTTTCCCAATGGAGAATTGAACGAGCAGGTATATGTGGAGCAACCTCCTTGTTTTGAAGAAGGAGATAAGGTGTACAAGTTAAGAAAAGCCTTGTACAGGTTGAAGCAAGCTCCCAGATCTTGGTATGAGATCTTATCTCAGTTCCTGCTGAAGAATGGATTCTAGAAAGGAAAGATCGATAAGACCCTCTTTCTCCTCAAGGGTAAAAATGATATTCTTTTATTTCAGATTTATGTGGATGATATCATTTTTGGGTCTATGAATCCAGAGTTATGCAAGAGGCTTGCCCAGCTGATGTAGAACAACAACCAGATGAGTATGATGGGCAAACATACGTACTTCTTGGGTCTTCAAGTTAATCAACTACGAGATGGTATCTTCATCACCCAAAAGAAGTACAAAAATGATCTAATTGCCAAATTATGTCCAGAGAAGACAAAAAACACTATGGATCCCGATGAGCTCCAACACACAACTGACACTAGATGAAGATAACGAGTCAGTTAATCCAACTCTCTACCGAGAAATCATTGGATCTCTACTCTACTTGACAACCAATCGTCCAGATATATCTTATGCTGTTGTAGTTTGTGCAAGATTCCAAGCCAGTCCGAAGATGTCACATCTTGAAGTTGCAAAGATGATTGTGAAGTTCCTTAAGGGAATAGAGTCCCTAGGCATCTGGCATACCAAGGATGATAGATTAGATCTAGTGAGATATTCAGATCCAGAATTTGGAGGATGCAGAATTGATTAGAAAAGCACAAGTGGAACCTGATAGTTTCTTGGAAATAAACTGATAAATTGGTTCGGTAAGAAGTAACACCCAGTTGCAAGCTGTTGTGCACAAGTCTTATGGATCAAGCAACAACTGATGGATTATAATGTCATGGCCAGAGAAGTGCCAATCTATTGTGTTAACAATACTGCCAAGTCTATTGCAAAGAATCTATTTCATCATTAAAGGAAGAAGCACATTGACAAACAACATCACTTCATCATAGATCATGTGGAGAAGAAGGATATATCGGTGGAATTTGTCAAATATTCTCACCAAACCACTTCCACCAGCTTAATACAAAAATCTATGTGTCAAACTTATACTTCTGCAATTGGATGAAGAAAACTGAGTCCAAGCTCTCAATTCAAACATAATCCCATTATCCAAGGACGATTCTGGAATATGATCAAGTCCAAGCTCTTGGTTATGATTTTCTTAATCAGAAACTAATAATCTTCAATCAATTTTTGATATCATGGGTAGTAGAATAGGATTGAGTCCAAACTCTCAATCTTTCCAACTGGTTCTCAACGATCATGTTGATGTTATTCCAATCAAAACTCATCAGTCAAGGACTTGGTGGGAGAATTTGAAAAGATGAAGTCTTCAACACACTGCATTAAATGCTAATTTATTGCTTTCAAAAGTGAGTCTGAGGTACGGATAAGAATTTAACATGTGGCCCACTCACCACGTTGTTACCGTTCAAGCTTGGAGATGCATGAAGATTTGAAAGGACGCATAATCTCGGGAGTAAGACAGTCAATAACTGAGGGAACTCACTCTAGGCAAAGAATTACTAGTTCCCAATTTTCTGAGTAATTTATATTATTGGAGGTATTATCATAACTCACACTTTACATTCTATAAGTTATGATAAGCATACTAAGTCCAAGCTCTTAGTACTAAACTAAGAAATTATTTATTGGACAATGCACTGACATAGAGGACCTTAAGCTTTAGGGTAGATCATTCTGAATGAGATGTCTTAAACCTTACCAGTAGTCAATCGGTAGTGGGTTATAACTTGGTTCAAGCTCCAAGTTATTGGAATTATTGCCAAAGGTAATTGATGTCAGTTTTTCCTTCGCAAAAGCTAAAGATTCTAGATAGGATTTGGATGTCTCTTCTTATGATGTTGCTAGATTTGACACCGATATATCACACCTAAATATACTAACTTTCTAAGATATCTTCTTCCCAGACAGTCTTTCAGCCTACCTTTGACTGCATTGAAAAGGATGCTTAATATTGATTGCTACACTCCAATTCTTCAATTCTATTACCTTGTCTCCTCCTGAATAACTATTTATAGAAGGAAGGAAACTCCATAAAACATCATATAATTCTTCACTTTATTGATTTTTGTTATTTTGAATTCTTTTTCATTATCTGCAAAATTCTATGGCATCAAACTCTAACTCCACCAATGACTCTACATACAATCTCCTCAAAACACTTCGAAAAACACAAAAATATAATCCTGAATGTCTTACAGCCTATCTAAAGTGAATGCTTCAAGTTCA
Organism: Plectranthus barbatus; assembly: GCA_026898455.1. Classification (NCBI taxonomy): domain Eukaryota; kingdom Viridiplantae; phylum Streptophyta; class Magnoliopsida; order Lamiales; family Lamiaceae; genus Plectranthus; species Plectranthus barbatus. The sequence continues at coordinate 441,623 of JAPKLW010000368.1, forward strand.
ATGTAACAAACTTTTCAACATTCAAGGGCTCAAACATAAACATACCCCTGAATTCATTATGGAGAAGCTCTGGAGGTCGTCTCTAATGGTCTTCATCACTGATACACCTCAGAAGTCTTATCCCTATCTTGATATAGAGTTCTATGAAAATGTCGTGCTTCTGAACAATAGAAAGTCTTTTCACACTCAGGTACGAGACCTAGAGTTCATGGTAGCTCTTCTCATCTTATCCTACTCCTTCAATCGAAGCAGAAGCGAAGTCAATATCAACAAATGCCTCGATGATTACACTGATGCTCTAGAAAGTCATTGGAGAAACAGGAGACTCTATGAGCGAACGAGGTTTTAATTAGAAACCCGCAAGGGCCAACTAACTCCCACTTATGGTGTCATTGTGGACGTTGTAAATAAGATGATCGTATGCGATATCGAGAGTTTTTCTGAACTCAATGGTTGGAAATACAAGCTAATGATGGTCATCAATCAATGATGAAGTAAAGTCAAACTAGATCGACTAAATATTCTCCAGCATAGTGGAGAGTGTAGATTGGAATCATTCGTGGTTGTTGACAAAAACTTCGTGAAGCATATTCAGTTTGGCCTGACCATCAGCTCCCTTCTTGATAGGATCTTCATGACAAGAGAATCATCTCTCTTTATTCATGGAGAAGCAGTATTTTATTCCTATCAAGAAGTAGTACATCATACATCACCATACATATATTTACTACTAGATGAACTAGTGAAAGTTTATCTTATCCTATCTACTCTGGCTGTTCCTTATTCTCTTTAGTCGAATGTATGATGTATATGGAAGATTTATATAAAACAGATCAATTTAAATTTTTTTATCTTTTGTGATCAGTATCAAGCTTTATCTTCCATGCCCTTGTCTTATTTAGGGGGACGATTTTGGGTCATAGACTTAAGGGGAAAGTCGATTTTCATCAACAAACTGACACATTTGTAACCTCTGTCTATAATTCCCCGATTGGTTTCAAGTCACCAAAAGGGGGAATAGTGATTATGAGAAATCAGGCGGAATGATTTCTCACAGGGATGTTTTTATGAGTCGTACCAATATTAGAATAAACCAGCTTAGTTCTGACCTGGCTAGAGTAATTTCACATTTATAACCTTGAAAAGATTGACCAAGTTGTAATAGATTAAAAATTGTTAGATAATATCATATCTTCCAATATATGTTTAGATATCTTAGTTTTTAGATATTTCTATTTTTAGGATATCTTTGATATCTTTTAAATTTCAAAAAATATATATAGTTTTCTATTCCTAGTTGATTTAGATTTCTAGTTTTTTTTTTGTTTATAAATACTTTAAAATTAAATAATAACATTCAATGTTTTTCCCTTTCATATTTTATCTCCTTAGAATCTGCAATTTCTATGCTAGATTGATGTTCTGGCATCACGTCAATATGCAATCTCTCTATCTTGCTGCTTGCCACAAAATGTGGCATCAGAGCCACCTCTGGTGTTCGATCCAAAGTAGTCACGCAGGCCACAACCATCATCTTTGGTGTACGATCCAAAACACAAAGCAGCAAACAATTTTAGTGTTCGATCCAAAATATTGCAGCAATGGCTTTGGCAAGGCAAGAACAAGCTGATAATATTCAACTCGACCAAGAGCTTAAGAATGTAGGTAACTTTCCTATTCTCACTTGTTCGAATTATGGGGATTGGGAAATCCTCATGAATGTACATCTACAAGTGTTATGCCTGTAGGATATAGTAAAAAATGACCCGAAAACCAAAGATATGATAGACATGCCATGCTAATGATTCTCCGAGCAATGATACCAAAGTTGATTTGCATTAAAGAAATAATCAAAGATGCATGCGAAACCCTGAAAATCATGCTCATAAAGAGTGATTGTGTACGAGAAGCCAAAGTTTAGGCACGAGGAATGGAATTTGAAAATCTAACCTTTCAAAAAGGTGAAGGAGTCGAATCTGTTGGAATAAGACTTAGGGCAATCATCAATGATCTTGAAGCATTGGGCAATATTGTAATCGAGCACAAGGCGGTGCTCAAATTCCTCCGGAGTGTTCCACGACAATACAAAAAAAATTACAAAGGCAATCAAAACTTTAGTGGACCTCCAAACAATGACCATTGATGAGCTAATTGGTCGACTCTTGGTTGTGGAGAGTATGACAAACTCGACAATGTATCCCCTGATAATCATTTAATTTTCACTGAATAACAATGGCAAGCCCGACAGCATCAACGTGATCGGGGTCAAACTCATTGTCTAAAGGAAACAAAAATTATAGAAATGCAGCCAAAAGAAGAACGCCAAACAGAGATAGATCAAGATGGTCAAATAACGCGCCTGCAACTAACTTACATATGAAAGGAAATTGCAATTATTGTGGAATTTCTAGACATTGAGCCAAGGAATGTAGTAAAACAAGGTGTGATCGTGAACAGCGTGAGCGAACAAATCTCTTGAAAGATGAACCATATGCAGTTGAGAAATCTGCTCTCCTCAAGATGAAAAATTGCTTCAGCAATAACTTTTAGCCCCAAGTTGTGCTAGAAGAATGTTGCAGCAACGAACCACATCCCCAAGCCATGCTAAAATCATGTTGCAGCAATGAAGTTGAAACTCAAGTTGTGCACCTGAACGGAGCAAAGGTTATACCAGCAAAAAATTCACATGGCATGTGATATTTCGATATTGGCGCAACCAACCACACTACTGTAGAAAGAAAAACATTCACAGAGCTGGAGAGATTGGTACATGGCTCCGTACATTTTGGCGATGGTTCAACAGTGAAGATCTAAGAAAAAAGGACGATAATATTGAGATGTGTTAGTCGTGATCATTGTGTTCTCATAAACATAGACTACTTACCAAACCTGAGGAGTAATATTATCACGCTCGGATAGCTTGATGAGAACAGTAGCAAGATTAAAATCGAAGGAGGATTACTTTGCATCCTTGATCGCACACGCAAATTACTCGCACAAGTTACAAAGATCAAGAAGTCGAATTTACAAGCTAAGTCGGAATCTCTCTTCTCCAATAAGCCTATTAACTCAGAAGGAAAATGCAACGTGGCTCTGGCATGCAAGTTTTGGACATCTTCACTTCCAAGCACTATGCAACCTCACATGCAAGAACATGGTACGCGGTATGCTAAACATTGAGTACGCTGAGGAGTTATGCGATGGGTGTACTCTAGGAAAGAAACATAGAATACCATTCTCTCGCACTAAGACATATAGAGCTCGACATCCTTTGGAGATAGTGCACGTTGACCTCTACGGTCCAATCAAGCCACCAACATGAGGACGAAAAAGGTATTTTCTACTTGTTGTGGATGAATTTAGTCGGTTTATGTGGGCAGAGTTAATCAAAATAAAAGATTAAGCATGCTGCTCCTTCAAGAAAACCAAAGCAAATGCCGAATCAAGTTGCATTTATAACAGCTTGCATTTCACCCGAATCGCAGCGGAAATTTTAATGGTAATTTTCACAAAATTCTGTGAAGAAACTGGAATAAAACACTACACAACAGCCCCCTACTTGCTGCAATAGAACAAAGTCATTGAAAGGCACAATCAATCAATGGTGGAGATGACTACATGCATAATGAAAATAATGCAGGTTCTAGGAAATTATTAGGGAGAAGCAGTTCCTACATCGGTGTACATTCACAATCGCGCACCGACAAAAAGCGTAGAGGATATGACTCTATACAAAGCTTGGTACAAGAGGAAACAAAATGTATATCACTTAAGAACTTTTGGATGTGTAGCTCACGTCAAGAGACTCGACCCTGAGACTAAAAAATAGCAGATAGTTCAACACTTTGTGTTTTGTTGGTTAGGAAGAAGGATCAAAAGCTTATTGATTTTATGATCCAAAAGGGAAGAAAATATATATATCCAGAGATGTTCTATTTGAAAAAAATTGTGCTTGGTGTAGGGAGAAATGCCACAGCAATGCTCCAGCATCCCAGAATGTAAAATTCCATGTTCGAACATGATGAGGATGATTTTAGCAACGAACCGAACAACCAAACATCCAAAGAAAACATACCATAGGGGGAGCCACAAATGCCGATACAAACCCCTCAAGAAGTCCTACTGTGACTCAATAATTTTTATTCTGGCGGTTTCAAAATATCAAGGATATATATGATGCCACCGAAGAAATAAGTATTATAAAATAAGATAATGTTTATTTTCTGACTTGAAGAACCAGCATATATTGATGATGCTCTTGCGAATTCATAATGGAAGCAAGTCATGGAAAAAGTAATAAAAGAAATTATCAACAACAAAACTTGGCAACTTGCATAGCCTCCAGTCGGTCACAAAGCAATCAGAGTTAAGTAGGTTTTCATAGTAAAAAAACCTAGTAGGCAACATTATAAAATATAAAGCGAGACTAGTCGCAAAAGGATATACGCAGCGAGAGGGGTGGGATTATGATGAAGTCTTCGCTCAGGTCGCAATGATTGAGACGGTACGTCTTCTAGTTGCACTCGCTGCACGTTATAGATGGGAGGTACACCACATGGTGTTAAGTCAGCATTCCTAAATAGAGATATAGTAAATGAAGTCTACGTCCATCAACCACCAGGTTTCATTGATGAAGAGAATAATAACATGGTTATACGACTGCAAAAAGTTGTGTATGGATTAAAACAAGCTCCACGAGCTTAGAACTCCAAGTTGGATGCTTTGTTGATTGCTATGAAATTCATAATAAGTTCTTATGATCATGTTGTCTACCAAAGAGGAAACAATCGATCATATTTGATTATTACGTGTACGTGGATGATGTTGTTGCAGCAACCGCAACATGTCAAGGAGTTTTGCTAAGCAATTTTATTAATGAAATGCTTGGTTCGAGATTGAAGTTCAAGCTTTATGTGGATAATAAATCGGCCATTGCGTTGAGTAAGAACCCAGCTCATCACGATAAGAGTAAGCATATGGTTATCAAGTCTCATTACATTCGAGAATGCATTGAAGCTGAGAAGATTGACGTTGAGCATGTAAGCATGAATGATCAAATGGCAGACATGTTGACGAAAACATTGGGTCGAAACAAATTCATTGAAATGCGATAAATTATAAGCATTAAGAATATTGATGCAGAGATACAAGATTAAGAGGGTGATTTGTTAGACAATCTCATATATTCCAAGATATGTTTAGATATCTTAGTTTTTAGATATCTCTAGTTTTTGGATATCTTTGATATCTTTCGGATTTCAGAATAGATAGGTTTTCTATTCCTATTTGATTTAGATTTCTAGTTTCTTTTATTTATAAATACATCAAAGTCGATATAATACAAATAATGTTTTTCCGGTTCACATGTTGTCTACCAAAGAGGAAACAATCAATCATATTTGATTATTGACGTGTACGTGGATGATTTGATCATCACAGGCACAAGTGTTCAAGAAATAATAGAATTCAAAGCCGAGATGCATAAAATCTTTAAGATGATTGATCTTTGACTACTTAGCTATTATTTGGGCATTGAAATATGTCAAAAGGCTGGAGAAACCACTTTGTGTCAAGGTTCTTATGCTTCTAAATTGCTAGAGAAAGGTATGAAAGGGTGTAATCTATGTTGGCCCCTGATCAGAGTACGAATAAATATGCAGCGAAAGTTTTTACAAGCAGTTGCACTCTAAAACTGGGGGGTCACTTTCCTAGTTTAGGATAATAAAAAATGTGTCAGCCGAACATTTTTAATTAAACAGTTTTAGATATATGCTTCAACACTTTAGCGAAGTGTTGAAGGTTTCAAAACTCAATTTAGAACAATGTAAGATAAAGGTACGAAAAACTGTAAATGAGACATGATATTTATAGTGGTCGGAGCCTTAAGTCCTACGTCCACTCTTCGGAAATTAATCCGATAATTCACTAAGAAGATGAAGTATACACTCCTCACGATCAATAGTCAATCATCACAAAAACCACAGTTCGTGGCAAACTGGATCACTCGCCCAGGTAGATGATCTTCACTCCTTCTTCAGTTCCTCGAAGCCAGGTGGTACCTTGAAGTCTTATCAGAACTGAAAGTCGTCAAAATCAACTGGCAGTCGTCAAAATTGGATTGAGGACAAACCTCCTTTCTCCTTCTCCGGTGGATGGATGGGTGAGTTCTTCCCAGAACGTACGCAGGTTGGCAAAAGCCCGTAATGACCTGTTCCTCGACTGAGAACCTGGCTTCTGTGTTCTTACTCAAAGTGTAAGAACACCTAGAAAATAGACTAAGTCGACAAACTTAATCCTCGTGTACGTAAAGAGTACACGGTGAATCTCAGAAGATTCCTTAAGCAATAATGCCTCGTGTTCAATAAATAAACCACAGAGAGAATGCCTAAAATGACCTATATTTCGATGTGTGAGCGTGCATGTTTGCGTTCATTTTACCCTCATATCATATGTTTTTGTTGTTCTTTTGTCGTGTTTTCGTGTTTGTTTTTTGAATGTTGTAGGACGTGTTTTGAGCATAAATCAGCACTCTTGGGTGAGTTTTGGAGGTAAATCGCCCGAGCCGAAGGTTAAAAGGAAGTTGGATCGACCGAGCGGAGCAAAGGAGTGAAGAAACCTGATTTTAGAGGGATTTCATGGCTGAGCCAAGGCAGGCTCGACCGAGCCATTGGAACAGAGGCTTGGCTCGGGCGACCCTGCAGTGCTCGATCGAGCCTGCTCTTCAGAGGGTTCGCTCGGCCGAGCCAAGCCTGGCTCGACCGAGCCAAAGCGGATTTTTTTGTTCTGGCGATTTTTGTCTTTGCTCAGGCGAGCCATGGGTGGCTCGGGCGATCCAAGGCCTTGGGAGCTCGTCTATATAAGGGGGATTTTCACATTTTAAAAGAACTTTTGGTCAGATTTCAAATAACCGTCATGAGAGTTCTCTCTAGATTCATCTCCAAACCATTCCCCATCCACATTCAAGGAGATTGAAGCCAAATTCTTCCAGCTTGGTGAAGATCTAGGAAGGAAGGAAGGTAGATCGAGTCCAAGGAAGGCAATCAAAGAAGATCATACTTAGACCTTGCTATTTTGTAATGGTCTCTCATTTTTCTTATTGATTTGTACTCAATTCAAGGTATGAAGAACTAAATTCATTTGTGAGTGTTGTAGAATGGATATTGTGATGAGTTGATATCAAATTTGCTTGTTTACTTTCCTTTGAGGGATTGAATTGCACTTGAGCTATATCTTTATCTCTTAGGTGTAGGTAATAGCCAGCTTTTGAGATAGTTGATGTAAACGCTGCAGCCAACACGCGGGCAGAATCGTCGTGAAAAGTGTATATTCTTACGATTTTAGTTCCAATCCCTGTGCGGGGCTAGGTCGTAAGGCGATAATTGACGGTCGATTGGGAGTGATCTAGGGGTTAATAACGTAGCTGTTTGCGATTCCTAGTGTCATCTACTGTTAGTTCTCCGTAGCAAGTGGCTAGCGAATGTAGGGTCGATTTCTCAACTTCCTAGGGATTAAATTTGGTTTACAACATAGTTTGATTCAACTTGGAACAATAGAAATTCAATCAACACTCACTATCTTCTTATTGTTGAACTTGAGATTTTGATCTACCTAAACTAGTTACTCAATTGTTTTGGTTTGAGAAGTTTAATTACAAATGTTTGGTTATTGCTTTGTTACTTGTATGCTTGGTTTATATTCTATTTTGCCTAGTTAAACAATTACCAACGACTTTTATTTGCCTAGCTATTGAATCTTCAAACAAGTAAATGGTTTTCACTTGAGCGAATTGAAAAGTACTCGGATTGATAAAATTTAACGTGGAGATAGTGTTGCATTTCACCGTCGTCACTTTTTTTGGCACCGTTGTCGGGGAATCTTCTAGTAGGTCTTGTGAAATTATTGAAAGTTTGAAGAAGTGTATGCTAGGTGTTTGAGGAAATGCTTTTGTGAATATTGTTATTAACATTTGTTTGCTTATTGTTCTAGTTTGTTTAGTTGAATTGTTTTGCTTTGTAATTGGTTTTGTTGATTTTTTCCTAGGTAGTTTATGATCACTCGATCAAAGGCTAGGTGTTTGTGTTTTTGTTTGTGTGAATAATTTGTTGTTTGGTTTTGTATTTGTTGGTACTTTGAGTTTGTTGGATTCTTATAGGTGTGAAATGGAGAATCATCGTGGAATTAACATGGAGAGATTATATAATTTGCAAAGACAAATGGAGGAAATGAAGGCAAAAATGATAGAGAGACAAAGGCCAAGAATGACGATCCGAAGTGTGTATGAGAACATGTGGGAAGGTGATTGCCAAAGGTCGGACAATGCAAGAGAATATCGTGCAAAGAAATTTGTACAAGAGACTAGTGAAGATGATTGGTTGAAAAGCCAATTGGATTTAATGCAAGAACAACTTAGGTTGTTAAGGAGATCAAATAGGAAAAGTGAGGATGTCAAGGAAAGAGAATGTGAGGTGAATGAGGAGATATTTGAGGACACTCCAAAGCCCGAATCGATCATTGCAAAACCAAGGAGTGAAACAAAGCAAGAGGATAAACCTTGGCAAGAAGAACCCAAAGAAGAGAAGTTAGTGGTGTTGCAAGGAGAAGAATCAAAGAAAGAAGGTAAAGAATTACCGAAAGAAGAGGAAGAGGATGAAGGCACCGAGGAGGAGTTGCAAGTCATTGAAAGTAAGAAGAATGGTGCTCTTGAGATACCTTCACTTCAGGAATTGCGAAAAGTCCCGGCCTTGGTAGAACAAGTTGAAGAAGTGAAAAATGATAAGGTAATTGTGTCGGGGGGTCTAAGTGGAGATATGGTGCATAACTTTCCTTCATTAGTGATAGACAAGAGGGAAAAGGAGGTGATTCTAGAAGAATTAGTGAATGGATCTTGTGATTTGATTGGAGAAGGAGGTGATAAGGAGTCAAAGATAAATCCAAACAAGGAACAAGTCGAGACTTATATAATTTGGATACATTTGGATGAGGACTTGGAGATCGAATCAAAGAAGGAATCACCACCTTTCATAGTTGAGTTTGTCAAGACATGCAACCCTTTTTGGAAAGATGAGAGGGGTGCAAGGAAGATCTCTCTTGACAAATTGCTTCAAAGCAAATGCCGAACAAGGGATAAAGGTATCTTGAAAATACACAAGATTTTTTGACAATGGGTGATGTGGTAAGGTCGTCTAGCTACCGACGTTAAGGAAGCGCTTGTTGGGAGGCAACCCAACCAGTTTTCTTTCTTTTGTTTAATTGCTTTTAGTTGTTATGATTTTAAATAAATGTTTAGTTTGTTGGTTTTGTGTTTGTTAGGAGAAACTACAAGATCGAGAGGAGTGACGATGCACTGTCCACCGTTTTTGCAAACTTAGTCTCACTTGACTAAGTTTGGGGGGATGTACCGGTAGCCGGTGCCGTGGAATCATAGCAGGATCCTATGGAATGACACCTCACCGCCAACCTTTTTACAAACTTAGTCTCACTTGACAAAGTTTGGGGGAAGTGTCGGTAGTCGTTGACGTGATCTCCTATCTCTCTCTCTATCTTTATTGCTTTCTATTTTAGTTTAATTCGATTTGGTTGTATAATGATATTGATCTACCTTCACACTTTGGATTTGATTGTGGATATTTGGAAGTGGATGTTATTTGGATGTTTTACAATTTTAATTGAATGGGTATGTTGATGGATTATTAGCGAGCTTGCATGAGATTTAATTCTTTCTATTTGGTTTGGTTAGTGGATTGTTTAATGGTTTGGTTTGAATGGTGGAACTAGTGGATATTGCTTTAGTTTTGTTGATGATTGGTTTGTGGAAAGTCGGTGGAAATGAGAACTTAAATGGCTTGATTTTGCTCAATAGTTTGGTGGTGTTTGTGTTTATTTGTAGTAGGTACAAATAAGGCATGGAGAGCGGTTTGATCATGTGTGCCGATGGGTAACACTTTCTATCGTCCCTTCTACCAATTAGATTCATTACATTGTTTTATGGCATGTAGATTGTGGTTAGGATGTTGTGTGCTTGTGTGTGTGTGATGAACCCAAACAAGAGCTTGAGGTTTGAATCATGATTTACTTAGTGAGCTTGATATTTACCTTGACCAATGATAGAGCGGAATCTAGTTGTCAAGGCATGCTTTAGTTGAACTTTTGAATTACCGAGTTTTGTGTGTGGTTAATGCATAGGACTTGACAAAAAGTTGTGAGGTTTGAGCCATGATATTGTCATATCTTTATCGATTGTGAGTGGCAAGATTGAGAGCACAAGATCTAGAACTTGCACTTATTCTTTATCTATTTGGCATGAGTTTGGTAACTAAAAAATGATATTAGGCCATCAATTCTTAGTCCTACCTTTCACTCCGGGAGTATAAGGTGGATGTTATCATTATTTTGCCTTTCATACCTTTGACCCCCGCGATTGAGCTATAATGGTGGATTTTCTTTGAAATTATTAGGACAAAATTTTGGGGGGAAAGAGTGTATGAGGTGAATACGGTGATGAGAATTGGGTTGGGAATTGTTTGGTATCTTTGTATTGCAAGTATTGAGGCATGGAAGCTATGAAATAAAGGATTGATGTGAATCCTAAAAAATTGATGCACCAACAAAAATTTTGGGTGCTGAGAAAAAGAGAAAGGAAAAAAAAAAAGAGAAAAGAAAGAAAAGCACCATGAAATGAATGAATGATGGTGTGGAAAAAAAATATGAAAAAGAAGAGAAAGAAGAAAAAGAAAGAAATGTTGTGAATAAGGAGCCTCGGGTTTGATGTGGATTGAAGAAAATAAGTTTGGGAGTTTTGGGAAATTGAGAAGTTTAGTCACATTGGCCCAAAACCACCTACCTTTTAGTAAGCCACATTATAACCAAAAATAAAGACCTTCTTGATTTTAGGAGCCAACTCATTGTAGTATAGTGGTGAGAATAGTTTCAAGCCTATGGAAATTGTGCTCGATATCTTGTGAATGAGTGATGCTCATCGTCCCTAAACACGTAATGGAGTGCTTTGATTTCTTTATCCAAAAATTGATGAGTGGTTCAAGTCCTTAGCATTAACCATGTCACAAGTTAGGTGATAATCTCGATTGATTAGGGCATGCCAAGATAATTAAGATGAGTTGTGAGGATTGTTTCATGAGGTTCATGGATTGCTTTACTTTGTTTTGATTGAGGACAATCAAAGGTTCAAGTTTGGGGGATTATGATATGTGTATAAAATGACCTATATTTCGAAATGTGAGCGTGCATGTTTGTGTTCATTTTACCCTCATATCATATGTTTTTGTTGTTCTTTTGTCGTGTTTTTGTGTTTTGAATGTTGTAGGATGTGTTTTGAGCATAAATCAGCACTTTTGGGTGAGTTTTGGAGGTAAATTGCCCGAGCCGAAGGTTAAAAGGAAGTTGGATCGACCGAGCGGAGCAAAGGAGTGAAGAAACCTGATTTCAGAGGGATTTCTCGGCCAAGCCAAGGCAGGCTCGACCGAGCCATTGGAACAGAGGCTTCGCTCGGCCGACCCTGCAGTGCTCGATCGAGCCTGGTCTTCAGAGGGTTCGCTCGGCCGAGCCAAGCCTGGCTCAGCTGAGCCAAAGCGGGTTTTGTGGTTCTGGTGGTTTTTCTCTTTGCTCGGGCGAGCCATGGGTGGCTCGGGCGATCCAAGGCCCTGGGAGCTCATCTATAAAAGAGGGAGTTTTGCATTTTAAAAGAACTTTTGGTCAGATTTCAAATAACTGTCACGAGAGTTCTCTCTAGATTCATCTCCAAACCATTCCCCATCCACATTCAAGGAGATTCAAGCCAAATTCTTCCAACTTGGTGAAGATCTAGGAAGGAAGGAAGGTAGATCGAGTCCAAGGAAGGCAATCAAAGAAGATCATACTTAGACCTTGCTATTTTGTAATGGATTCTCTCATTTCTCTTATTGATTTGTACTCAATTCTAGGTATGAAGAACTAAATTCATTTGTGAGTGTTGTAAAATGGATATTGTGATGAGTTGATATTAAATTTGCTTGTTTACTTTCCTTTGAGGGATTGAATTGCACTTGAGCTTTTTCCTTATCGCTTAGGTGTAGGTAATAGCAAGCTTTTGAGATAGTTTATGTGAACGCTACAGCCAACAGGCAGGCGGAATCGTCGTGAAAAGTATATATTCTTACGAGTTTAGTTCCAATCCCTGTGCGGGGCTAGGTCGTAGGGTGATAATTGACGGTCGATTGGGAGTGATCTAGGGGTTAATAACGTAGCTGTTTGCGATTCCTAGTGTCATCTACCGTTAGTTCTCCGTAGCAAGTGGCTAGCGAATGTAGGGTCGATTTCTCAACCTCCTAGGGATTAAATTTGGTTTACAACATAGTTTGATTCAACTTGGAACAATAGAAATTCAATCAACACTCACTATCTTCTTATTGTTGAACTTGAGATTTTGATCTACCTAAACTAGTTACTCGATTGTTTTGGCTTGAGAAGTTTAATTACAAATGTTTGGTTATTGCTTTGTTACTTGTATGCTTGGATTATATTCTAATTTGCCTAGTTAAACAATTACCAATGACTATTATTTTCCTAGCTATTGAATTTTCAAACAAGTAAATGGTTTTCACTTGAGCGAATTGAAAAGTACTCGGATTGATAAAATTTAACGTGGAGATAGTGTTGCATTTCACCGTCGTCACCTTCTCGCTTGAGAGCTTTTAATGCTTGAGCTTTAAATTCGCAGAGTAATGGCAAGGTTCAGAAGTGTTATTATTCGTCATTCGTTTGTTGTGCATTCATCGATCATAACGTGTCTCTCTAATCCTTCCGCTATTTATAGTTGGATATTTTAAAAAAACCGGTAGAGACAACTCGTATGATGTCCAATCAATGGACATACTTTTCTGAAAAGCAGACCTGCTCCTCTGTCTTTTTCTGATCACTGCCATGCTTTTGCAGAGACAGTTTTGTCCTTTGTGTCAGACTCGGAACAACGTTGTACTCTAGTCATAACTGAATGTATCTTTGTTCCTTATCATTGAGTCTTCAATGCTCTTTATGACTGTTCGGCATCTTGTTTTTCAATGTTCCCTTTGGCTTGAAATTGTGCTAGTCTGAACATGTGAGCGCCTCTCGACAGTTTCTTTCAGAAAACTGTGTCCACTGTTTTCTCCGCTATATGGTCCTAGATAGTTCAAAACTGTCTGCACAGTTTTCTTCACATAGAGCTCCTTGAACTGTCTTCATAGTTTTCTTCAGTCCTTCTGTTCCGATAGTTTTGACCTCATAAACTGTTCCACATTTTTTGGTGGTTTTCCTTAACCGAACTATTACAACTCGATTAACCTATACAAGGATTACATGAAGTAATAAATCTAAGGACTAAACCTTGGTATACATTTCTTGACACATCAAAACATCAAATTAAATGTATGTGGGATTTCTACATCAACACCTAACAATTTCCCCCTTTTTGATGTTGTCAAAACTATACCATCTACGTCGAAATGAGGATGCAGTTGCTCTGAGTTTACAAAGTATGACATTCTAACACGTACTCAGAACTGTGCTTCCTCTAGATTTGACCTACTCTACTTGATCTTCCCCCTAAATAGGAGAGATATTACTCGATTAATATAAATCAAATTAGAGCAATAATCAAACTGCTGATCACACAGGATTATGTGAATTCAGCTAAAAGAGTATCTAAGGTAAGTGACAATGAGAAGTTGTCTTCAAACCAGCAATTTTTAACCTTTCATTAAATGTGTTCATTACAAAGTACATGAAAAGCGAAAAATTAAAATTTTCAAAACTCCATTACTCCTTGGGCTTGTCTTGATCTTGCTCTTTGTCTTTCGGTTTTTCAGGAGTGAATGTAGATGAGGAAGCTCCAGACTGCTTAGCAATGTTTTTGGTCATTTCCAACATCCATTTCAACTGTTCTTCTCTGGCCTCTTTCATCTGCTGCATCTGTATCTGCAACTGCATCTACATTTGCTTCTGCATCCTCTCATCTCTCATCTCTTCCCCCTTTTCGACAATATCAACCAGAGTATCCATGGTCGTCTGGATTTTGTGGCTCAGTTCTTGGTTGATAGCATTTTGCACAGCATCAGTGAGGATCACGGTTGGAACACCAACTGAAATGGGGTTAGGAGACAAAACAATTGTCCTATTGTCTTCTTCTTTAGGAACAGTTTCTATTTCCGGTAGATGAGTAGTGGCAGCTGCTTCTTCCTCCTCTTTCCTCCTCTGCTCAATGGTAGCTTCTTCTTGTTGTTTTCTTTTCAGCTCAGCAGCAGTTTCTTCTTCTTGCTTTTTCCTTCCGGCTTCTTCGGCCTTCTGCCTTGCCCTTTCAGCGGCCTCGGCCTCCTTTCTGGCCTTTTCTGCTTCTGCTGCTGCTACCGCAGCCTCAGCCTCTAGCCTTGCTTTCTCAGCTGCTGCAGCTTTGGCTTCTAGCCATGCTTTTTCTGCTGCTGCTTCTTGCTCTCTCCTGAGCCTTTCCTCTTCTTCCTTTTTAAACCTTTCTTCTTCCCTCCTCAATCGCTCTTCTTCCTCCTTCCTTAACCTTTCTTCCTCTTTTTTTCTTATCCTTTCCTCTTCTTCTTTCCTTAATCTCTCCTCTTCCTCTTTCTTCAGCCTTTCTAGCTCCCTCTTTTTGTCTTCTTCAAACTGGGAGAGTTTTGTTTTGAACCTCTCAACTTTGGCATTCAACCTTTGTTGAAGATCATGTAGTCTGTCCAGGCCATCGTGGCATTTGTCAATGTTCCTTTCGATGCACTCCAAGGTAGACTCTCCTCTGTCGTTACTGTCATCTTATTCTGAGAAGTCATCCTGCACTATTCCCCCTAAATCCAAGAAGGTAATGTCATCTTGCTCTTCACCATGAATGGATGCCTCTTTCTCATTAGAATCTTCTGATGCAGTCCGGCGATCCTTGGGGTGTTCTGGCCTCTGGGATGTAGTTCTCTCAAAATTTGAGGAGCTGCACGTCATTTTTTCATAATAAAACGGCTCATCAGTGGTTTGAACTCCTTGAGCTGCAAGTTGTAGGCATTCGAATGTCTCTTCAGACAAGATGTCTGGGTTCTGAACTGCTTCTTGTGGACGGGAGGATTGACAAGCTCCTTCTATTGTATCCTCAAACTAGAGCCTTTTGGCCACTATCGTCATTGACACTTCAAAATCTGCTTCCCTCCTTCTCTTGGTTTGAGGTTCTTCAACAACTGTTTGCTTTCCTTTCTTCATGCGTTGCAAACCTTCTTCTAGGTTTGTTTCAATTTTCCTCTTATTTTTCTTTTTCATTTTCTCATGTTGTTCAACTGTCTGCAACAGAATTGTGTTCTTCTATGGTTGAACTGAGGCGCCAGTTTTCTTAGGCTTCTTGGCACCCTATAAAGTTCAAACTGGCGGAATGGCAGCGAGACTCTCAATCGTCTCAGCATCTACCTCCTTATCATCAAAATTGTCGTCCCCTTCATCATCACCATTGTTTCTACCATCGTCTCCTTCATCTCTTTGAATCGAACGGTAGACTGGATTCTATGGAGGAATGAAATCTGATATGAGGTCTTCCCCCTCTTTTTGAATACCTAGAATGCTCGCAAGAAGGTAGCTGACCTTTAAACTAAAACTGACACTCGAAGAAAATTTGTCATCATTTCTGATGCCTTTTTTTTCTTCGCATTTTCCAATAAGCGTCCAAAAATGTATTCTGCCCAGTTTCCTCCAAGGCAGTCATCAAGAGCCATCATCAAGGCGTATTTGGGATGGCTTAACTTAGAGAAGGATCCAACGCCACAATAGAGCATCCTCAGTGCGATTTCGCTGAGTGTCTTATAGAATGGGATCAGTTCGGATACTTTGGTGTCAGCTTTGAAATATTCCTTAATTATTATTGGGCTTCTTCCACTTTGCCCAATGGTTCTTCTTGGCATTCTTCTCATCCTCGAGATAACTGGCGATGTGCTTCCCAGTTTTGGGTAGATGAAGAAATTGAGCGATGAGATCACGATCAACCTTTGTTTCCTTCTTGTTAACCTTTATCTTGAAGAATCATTGATTTATAACAATAATTGTGTGTTCGTAGAACTCAGCTACGCGATAAGGTTTGTACTGCCGGGGAGACGCTGTCAAGAACTGCGTCAGTTTCTCCGCCATGAGCTTCTTGGAAAGCTCTGTAGTAATTGCCTCTTCTGAAGAGATTGATGCGAAATCCTTCAAATTCAAAATTTTCTCTTATACGACTTGGGACACCCGAAGATGTATGTTGGTGAGACCATAAAAGTCGACATCCTCTCTCATGATTCGGGCTAGATTCGCATGCAGAGTCTTCTCTGTGACTGTAAATTACTCTGGGTTATCCGAGGTTCTGGTGCCTTTGATTTGAGTCTTCTTTTTTGGCATGATTGCAGATGTAATGCAAGTGATTTAGAAGGCTTGAGATTCTGAAGAGATTGTGCTGCAGAGAGTAGATAGTTGAGTAAAAGTGTCGAAGACAAAGACACAAAGGGTTTAAGAGGTTTTGGTGATCAATCATCAACCAAAATCCTCGACTAAGATTAAAACCCCTTTCTACGATGGACGGTTGCGATAGACGCTGACGTAGCGGCTGTTTACATCTCTGGCACGCCGTTCAGGAGCTTGTAGGAAGGTCGACGTGGCTCCGCTAATATGTCGTTAAGTTTCCCAAATTTAATGCGACATGCAGCCAAAGGCTTCGTCGAATTCAAAAATTTACGCCTATGACTAAGGCAGTTTTCCCTATCCTATTACTTCATCAAACTGCTTGAGATAGTTCAAAACTGTCCTTATTGATAAACTGAGCAATTCTTCTCGGAACACCCCCCAAGAAACTATCCTTTCCTTCGATAGTTAAAAATTATGACCTTGACAGCTTCTTTGCATAGTTTCCTTAAGCACTCAGTTCCTGAACTCCATCCGTAGACTTTAATGCGAAGTCTAGGAAACCGTACGACTTTGGTTTGACCATACACTGACTATGAAGTCTTAGCCTTCTGAACTATTGGCCACATGTCCATTCAGGGATGGCTCGGTGCAGTTGTTGGGCATTTAATGTTGATTCATCGGCTTCTGACTCTGAATTGTGAAGAATCGTGTCCTGCATTTTAGTAATTTGCATCCCTTTGATCGACGCACAACATTGCCTATAAATACCCCTTTTTATGAAGTAGGGTAAGCACACAACCCATCCTCTTTTAGATAAAAAAAAAACTCAAATCCACTTATCTAAAGATCATGACTTCTCCATCCGATATCACCATTGAGCAAAACAAAATCCTAAACAAACATGGCTTGATGGTTCGGTATTGGGAGAATCCACGTGTCTATAACGCGGTGATAGGGGGTCTGACAACAAACGACCTTGAGTCGTTTGTGACCAGAAAACCTTTCTCCTTCCATGGAGATATGCTGAAGGTGTTTGCCAATAGCTGCTATGTTATGGAGGATAATGAAATTCACGACAACATCAACGTCCACGAGTTTTGCTGGTCTCCTGAGTCCTTTTCCATCAGCTTTGGACTTCCTCACGGTGGTACGCCAGTCATGGACTACCTTAAGGAGGATACGGCGCCAAAGTGGACTGCTTGGCAGAGGTGGAGAGATCGCAACGTTGGTTTCCACCCGACAGCCCCGTCGAGGTTCTTGATGCCTCAATATCACCTAACTTTCAGCATCATCAATCAAATGGTCGTCGGTAACTCACCGTTGGATACAAACTTCTCACCGCCGGTCTGGAAGGCTATGATGGCTTTTGTAGATGAAGAGCAGGTCGACTGGGCTTTCTTTGTTTTTGAGCGGGTGAGATACGCCATCGAAAATCTGCCAGCTATCCCCGTTCCTTTTGGATGCAACTGATCTCGCTCTTGGAGCAGCAGATTCTGACTATTGTTCGAGGTTGGACCAACATTGAGGACTCTGACTTCTTTCCACCAAGTCGTCATCCTTCCTTCTGAATGAATCTTAACTCTTTTAAGAATTTCCCTGTAATTTTTTTATTTTTCTTGGTCGTTGTATCACCCTCCCTTTCTAATGAATGAGAAATGTTCTCCTTTTGTCTTCAATGATGAGCAAACTGTCTTAGAATTAATACAACTGACTTAACTAATAAGCCAAACAGTTTTACACGCTCAGTTCAACAGTTTTACACCGATCAGTTTTCATCTCTCTCTCTTGAGATTTCATCAAACTCTAGAAGTCCTAGTTTGATGCATAGCTTCTAAAATCGAGCCTCAGGTAGCGGTTTAGTGAAAATATCCGCTAACTGGTCCTCCGTCCTTATATATTCCACCGAGATATCTTCTTTCTCAGCATGATCTCTGAAAAAATGATGACGAATATCAATGTGCTTCATCCAGGAATGTAGAACTGGATTCATTGAAATGCAAACGACATTGTTGTTATCACAGTAAATCGGTACACATCCAGTCTCTATCCCGTACTCCTTGAGCTGTTGTTTTATCAAAACCACTTGAGCACAACAACTGGCATCTGCTACATATTCAACCTCAGTGGTTGACGTGGCCCCTGAATGCTGCTTCTTGCTAAACCAACTGATCAGTTTATGACCTAGAAACTGACAGGTTCCACTTGTGCTCTTCTGATCGATTCTACAGCCTCCAAAATCTGAATCAGAGAATCCATTCAGCATGATTCCTTCAGTTTTGGGATACCAAATACCTAAAGACTCAGTCTTCTTAAGGTATCTCACGATCCTCTTTGCTTCTTCCATGTGGGACTTCTTATGATTCGCCTGGAATCTTACGAACACTCCCACAGCATGAGATATATCGGGTTTGCTGGCAGTTAAATAGAGCAGTGACCCAATAATCCCTTGATAAGCAGTTGGATTGATAGGTTCTCCTTCTTCATCAAGAGTAATCTCAGAACTGGTGTTCATGGGAATCCTCAAGGACTTCGTCTTTTTTGGACAGAATTTGAAGATCAAATCTTGAGTATATTTCTTTTGACTTATGAAAATCCCTTAATCTGACTGATCAACTTTTAATCCAACAAAGTGTGTCATTTTGCCCATCATACTCATTTGAAATTTGTTCTGCATCAACTGGGCAAACTTCTCACATAACTTGTAGTTCTTGCTGCCGAAGATGCTATCGTCTACATAGATTTGAACAAGCAAGATGTCCTCTCCGTCTTTTATCTTGAACAGGGTTCGGTCCATTGCGCCCTTTTAAAAACCATTCTTGAGCAGAAACAGTGAGAGAATTTCATACCATGCTCTAGGTGCTTGCTTCAATCCATACAAGACTTTCCTTAGCTTGTATACTTGGTTTCGTTGCTCGAAACCTGGGGGTTCTTGGACGTAGACTTCTTCCTTCAATTCTCCATTGAGGAAAGCACTCTTCACATCCATTTGAAGGACTGTGAAGTTATGATAGGCAGCATACACCAAGAATAGACGAATGGCTTCCAGTCTGGCAACTGGTGCGAACGTCTCATCGAAGTCTATCCTTTCGCATTGTGCGTACCTCTTGGCAATCTTGCTTTGTTTCGAACGATGGTACCAGTCTTTTCTCTCTTGTTCTTGAAGACCCACTTGGTGCAAATTACGGATTGATGTGTTGGTCTGTCCACTAGATACCACACATTGTTGCGAGTGAACTCTCTTAGCTCCTCTTGCATCGCATTAATCCAATCCATTGATTGAAGAGCTTCATCGATCTTCACAGGTTCGATTTGAGAAATGAAGCAAGACATCAATTCAGTGCCTTGTCTTTTTCGAACAGGAATGCCAATATCATCTAGAATAGCTTCGATTGGATGATCTCTTAGCCAACTAGGCTTCTTCACAGATATGGCTTCAACAGGAGCAATTGTTGTCTCAGAAACTGTTGGGGGTCCTTGGTGAGAAGGTTCACCTCCAAGTTTTGGAACTAGTTCCTCCACAGCAACTGGTTGGTCAACTAGAGTTGATTCTTCAGCGGCCTCAAGGTTGACTTCCTTCGCTTCAGGTTGCTCTGCTTCCAAAACTGTTGCCTTGGCTTTAGGGGGCTTCTCTTCATTCTGATCTTCTATGTTAATGAACTTTAAGGCCTCAGCAATGACATTAGCATCATTGGACGTCTCGACTGTTGGAAGTCCAACCGAGGCAACTAAAGTCTCAGGATCATCATTCATAGATCTAGTCAAAGGAACTGTTCGATCATGATCAAGATCATTTTTAGGTTCCTCATTGACAACATTGATCTCATGATTTTCCAGACCCAATTCTTGAAGTGTCCTGCGCCCTAGGGTAGCTTCATAAAAAACAACATGACATGTTATTTCCACAAGTTGGGTTGTCTTATTGAATACCATATATCCCTTATATGAAGGATGTCCATAACCAAGGAACACACCTTCATCAGCCTTAGGGCTGAAGGTGTTCAATTAACATGGAGAACCGAATGCACGAAGATGAGCTATATATAGAAGGCTTACGACCGTTGTATATCTCGTAGGGAGTCTTGTGCAGCTGCGTGTTGAATGCACTTTGATTTTGCGTGTAGTAGGATATCATCAAGGCTTCTCCCCAAAATCTTTTCCCAAGGTCGGTCTCGGCCAACATGGTCCTTACTGCTTCTTTGAGTGTTCTAATCCTCCGCTCAGCAAGGCCATTTTGTTAAAAAGTGAAGGGACACGTGAACTGAATCACGAAGTCCGTTTGCCAAGGATCGTGAATTGGAATATCAAAAATAAATTGCTATGCCTATGAACAATCCTAGCATGCTCCTATATTATTATGCATAAGAAGGTTTATGTGGAATACCTGGATCGATGAACTCTGAAGAACGCGTGCGCGGAGATGCCCTTTGATCTTTTCCACGCACAAAGATTTGATTTCCTAACAGATTGAGGAAATAAATCTATGAAAATAATAAAGTTATTTTCGAAAATAAAGAGGAGAGAGAGAAGAAGAAAAATCCTCCTGATTTGATCTTCTGATCTGTATCCCAACTCGATCTGAAAATCTGGTGAAGATTCTCTTTCAGATCCCTTCCCCGGTTGAGAAGCAGAATTTCCTCCTCGTTCTCAGATCTTAGTCGATCACCACAGCTCCAAAAACTGGTTTGCTGTGTGCAACTTATGATCTTGTGGTGTGTTGAGATCTGAGGAACTGAGGCCTATTTATAGGAAATTACTGGACTCCTATTGGGCTTGAGTTTCATGGGCCAGACCAGGGACCAAAATGCAAATAGCAAATAAGGCCTATCAATTAATTAATTCCCATATTCAACCCAGAATATAATTAATTAATTAATATTGATTCATTCCAGCAGAGAATCAATACTGTCCTACATATTTGCTACCACGTTTTGAGGTACGGGTTGCATGGGCTCAGTATATCCCCACATTTAAGGTTATAGACATTCGTTAATTAATTTAAGCTCTGACAAGATATTTAATTAATTAAAATCTTATATTCTTGAATCAATCCACTCAAACCTTTTCACTTATGCTTGAACTTAATCAGCCTGCAGGACTTAGCATAACAAACCTTTTGAGCTGTTCAGGGAATGTCACCATCCTATACTGGATGTGGTTACCAAGTTCCAGTACCAGACAGTCATATACAAACTGCTATTACCCAAGATACAGATATACAAGCTCAACTAGAGTCTTTCACTGCAACTCAAAGTAATACACAATCTGCATATACTTCTGTACCTTCATTTAGGCTTAGGATCTCGTCAAGCCATAGAGATCTAGATTCTTTTAATGTCAGATAAAAGAATCGATCTCGACTTAGGTCCTTATCAATGTGTGCCCCACACCAGCATACCAAGCCATCCAAGATAAGATGCTTATTACTGCGTATGCTGCAGCCTACACCGACAGTTTATCCTGGAACTGTCTCAGCTGTGATAACTATTTATATCTCGCTAGGTTAAATGATCCATACGATCTTCCGTGATCTTCTACACACCGTATGATCTCCCTATCGACGAGATAAGAGGATAATTGCATTTGCGA
Organism: Plectranthus barbatus; assembly: GCA_026898455.1. Lineage (NCBI taxonomy): Eukaryota > Viridiplantae > Streptophyta > Magnoliopsida > Lamiales > Lamiaceae > Plectranthus > Plectranthus barbatus. The sequence goes on from JAPKLW010000368.1 coordinate 463,589, forward strand.
CACACGTTTATTAATTCAGACAGGAGATGAACATACAACATTTATGATTCCCAGTATATTAACCAATCGACCTTGTACATAATATACCAATCATAATGCTTTCAGTATATAAATCCATCAAAAAGTTCTTGGAGTTGACTTCTCATGCCCGATTCCATTTTCAGTGCAGAAATCCATGAGTGGTCCATTGCAAAATTCTATTCCATTATCGGACCTTATCCTCTTAACTGTCACCCCTTTGTCATTTTGAAGTTGGGTAATCAATTCTGGCCGTTGGATCTTGACTTTATCCTTGGACTTGAGCAGCACCACCCACGTGTATCTTGAGTAGGCATCAACGACTACTAATGTGTACTTTCTTTCTCCAATTGTGGGCGGAGTAACTGGATCAAACAAATCCTTGTGGAGCAGTTCCAATATCCAGTCCGTGCTTGTTGTAACTGGCATGTTCTTGAACGAGGCTCATGTCTGTTTTCCGAGTTGTCAAGCTTTACATATTCCTTCTTTTTGGAACTCTTCTGTCGCAGTCCTTCAACTAGATCGTGTTTTGCCAAATGTCTGATCGAGTTGAAGTTTAAGTGGCTTAATCTTTTGTGTCACGACCAGTTTACTCCATCCGAGGAACTGTGCACTAAAAGGCAGGTTCCTTCTTCTCCACTGGACCAATCAACAATATAGAGACCTATTTTCTTATTCCTCTGATCTTGGTCTCGTGGGTCAGTTAGTCTATGATGTGGCACTCTGATTCTTCAAAACTGACAATGTAGCCACTCTCGCTCAACTGGCTGATGTTTAGAAGATTGTGTTTCAGGTTATTGACTAAGGACACGTTCTGAATGATGATACCATTGTGCTCCACACATCCTTTTCCAACTACTCGACCCTTGGCCTTGTTCCCAAAAGTGATAGATGGTCTTCTTCACATCACAAGATTCTTGAGTAGATCCATTTCTCTTGTCATGTCTGCCAAGCACCCGCTATCTAAGATCCATGATCTTGATGGATTTATATACTGAAAGCATTATGATTGGTATATTATGTACAAGGTCGATTGGTTAATATACTGGGAATCATAAATGTTGTATGTTCATCTACTTTCTGAATTAACAAACATGTGTCGCAAACGCAATTATCATCTTATCTCGTCGATAGGGAGATCATACGGTGTGTAGAAGATCACAGAAGATCGTATGGATCGTTTGACCTAGCGAGATATAAATAGTTATCACAGCTGAGACAGTTCTAGGATAAACTGTCGGTGTAGGCTGCAGCATACGCAGTAATAAGCATCTTATCTTGGATGGCTTGGTATGCTGGTGTGGGGCACACATTGATAAGGACCTAAGTCGAGATCGATTCTTTTATCTGACATTAAAAGAATCAAGATCTCTATGGCTTGACGAGATCCTAAGCCTAAATGAAGGTACAGAAGTATATGCAGATTGTGTATTATTTTGAGTTGCAGTGAAAGGCTCTAGTTGAGCTTGTATATCTGTATCTTGGGTAATAGCAGTTTGTGTATGACTTTCTGGTACTGGAACTAGGTAACCACATCCAGTATAGGATGGTGACATTCCCTGAACAGCTCAAAAGGTTCGTTATGCTAAGTCCTGCAGGCTGATTAAGTTCAAGCATAAGTGAAAAGGTTTGAGTGGATTGATTCAGGAATATAAGATGTTAATTAATTAAATAGCTTGTCAGAGCTTAAATTAATTAACGAATGTCTGTAACCTTAAATGTGGGGATATACCGAGCCCATGCAACCCGTACCTCAAAACGTGGTAGCAAATAGGTAGGACAGTATTGATTCTCTGGTGGAATGAATCAATATTAATTAATTAATTTTATTTTGGGTTGAATATGGGAATTAATTAATTGATAGGCCTTATTTTCTATTTGCATTTTGGTCCCTGGTCTGGCCCATGAAACTCAAGCCCAATAGGAGTCCAGTAATTTCCTATAAATAGGCCTCAGTTCCTCAGATCTCAACACACCACAAGATCATAAGTTGCACACAGCAAACCAGAATTTGGGAGCTGTGGTGATCGACTAAGATCTGAGAACGAGGAGGCAATTCTGCTTCTCAACCGGGCAAGGGATCTGATAGAGAATCTTCACCGGATTTTCAGATCGAGTTGGGATACAGATCAGAAGATCAAATCAGGAGGATTTTTCTTCTTCTCTCTCTCCTCTTTATTTTCGAAAATAACTTTATTATTTTCATAGATTTATTTCCTCAATCTGTTAGGAAATTAAATCTTTGTGCGTGGGAAGGATCAAATGGCATCTCCGCGCACGCGTTCTTCAGAGTTCATCGATCCAGGTATTCCGCATAAACCTTCTCATGCATAATAATATAGGAGCATGCTAGGATTGTTCATAGGCATAGCAATTTATTTTTGATATTCCAATTAACGATCCTTGGCAAACGAACTTCGTGATTCAGTTCACAAATCCCTTCAGTTCTTGCTTTCTTCTAAGAACTCTGTCCCTGCAAGACAGAAAATTTCATTTAGGCCCCCACATCCTTTTGGGTACTGCAAAGTAAGTTTTCTGGATCCATCCTTTTGGTATCCAGACCTGTTTCGCTGTTACAGTTCGTGAAACAAAATCATTCTTTAGTGAATGGTTAACCTTTCTCCTAAAATATTGTATGTTGTTTGGATGCATGTTAGGAAAGGTTGTGGTGTGTGAACTCTTTCTGAAACTGTTATTCCTGAAAAAGTCTCGAGAAACTATTCTCGGGTGTTTAGCCATCATAGTCTTAAAATGATAAAACTGTTTAGAATCAGGCCTCAAATAGGTGTTCCTCCTATTCGGATAACTGTTATAACAAAACTGAGTTCTATTATAACCCCTCGAATTTCTATCCAGTTGTCGAACTAACTTCCTTGCAACATTTACATGTTGCTTAGTTGTTCTTGTTGGTAGAACTGGATTCCTTGTGTATGGAACATTACGCTTATCCAATTTTGAAGAAAAGTCAGTTTTCCTCTCGAAAGTTGCTTTATACAGTTTACAAACTGTATTGACTTCCTATCGAGGTACCAGTTTGGAGTCAGTTTTTTACCAACATTTGGTCTTGACTTTTTGCTTAACTAGCTCTTTGGATTTGACTTTTCCTTTTCCAACACTATGCCTAAACTGGTTTTGGCTTTGACAAAGCTTAAAAATGTTTTCTCAGTTCTAGAAGTAGATGCATGTTTGCTCAAAACCTTTTCTTTTTGGTGCTTCAAAAATCCAATTCCGTGTTTTTCGGATGAATATTTTTTAGCATTCAAAATTTCTTCTAATTTTCTTGAGCTCTTTTTGAAAGTACATTCACATTTAACAGGCTCAGTTTTCTTCAAGGAATCACATTCTTTTGAAATATTTTCTAAATCTTTAAAGAGATTTGAATGTTCTTCCTTGAGTTTTTCAAAAGCCTCACCGATTGACCTTGTCTTTGCGACTTCATCAGTCAAAACTGAAATGTCTTATTTCAGTGAGGCATTTTCATTGGCTAATGCATCTTTAATCTCATGAAATTTTTCTACCTCTTTAATAATGTTTTGAACAGAAACATCAGCTGAATTTGAGCAACACAATTCAGAGCTTTCATCTATGTGTGTAAATGCAAGAGATAAGGGTAGATGAGTTGTTACCACTATTTCACTGTTTGAAGCATCGTCTTCTTCATCGGTAACATCTCCATCCACGGCTGCCATGAAGGCCATGAGTGATTCCTCATCATTCTCCTCCTCAGACGTGTAATAGCCGACATCATGGTCTGGAATGTTTGGCACTTCTGTTCTGGACAGCATCGCTTGGGCCACTTCTTTAGAGGCTCTCCTTTCAAAAACCTTTCTCAGTCTGTCTCTTTCCTCTTGAGAAACTAGAGGACATTCGTACTTCAGGTGATCTGGAGAGTAGCATTCATAGCACGTGCGTGGCTCTCTCTTTGTAAACCTTTGCTCACTGGACTTAGCTTCTTTTCCTTTTGTTTTGGCCTTCTCGAGGAGTACAGCCAGGTTCCTCATCTGTTTCTCCAGTTTGGCAACTGACAGGTCAGTTTCCTTCTTCTGAACTGACGTGGAGGTATCCTTTGCTGTTGAGGATTGGTAGGCAGTTTTCTCAAACTGAATTGGTTTCTTCTTCCGTCTTTGGAAATCTCTCTTTACGTAGAATGCAGCATTATCATTGGTTGCTGAATTCGGATTTCTAACTGCTTCATTTTTGTTCACCATCTGAATGTCCCATTCATGGGCTTGAAGTTTAGCAAACAACTCTTTGGTTGACATTTTCAAGAGATCCATGGTCTTCAAACTTGTGGTTTTGACAAACCAATCTCCCTTCGGCATTCTTGAAACAATTTTGGCGTTCACGTCAGCTACATTTTCTTCTTTTCCAAGACCTTTCATCTCACTGACAATGGCGTTGAACCTTGCTTCCATTGATTTGATCGTCTCGCCGGGCAGCATCTGGAAAGATTCGTATTTGTCAACGCACATTTGTTTCTTATTGCATTTCATTGCCTCAGTTTCCTTAGTGAGCTCATTTATCCAATCCCATAACTCTTTAGCACTGTTTTTCTCATTGGCTTCGTCCATAAGAGATTTTGGGAGAGATTGCATGATCATTACTTGAGCGATGGGATCAAGCTGATGACGTTTCTTGTCTTCAAGTGTCCATTCTTCCAGTGGCTTATCTACCATTTGGACACCACCTTGGTCATCTTCTCCCCGAGCCGGATATTAATCTTCTAGATCTTTAGAGGTCCATTATTCAAGACTTCATCCATTTTTGGATGCTGAGCTCTCAGTTGGATGAGACAGCTCTTCTTCCATACCGCAAACTTATCTGGGTTGTACTTGGGAAGACTTTGATAATTCATCATTATCTTAAGATAATCTGCTCGCTAATCACACTTAACACACAAATAAGAGTGCAAGGAAATATGGATCCGCTCCTGAGCAACTCAAAATAGGATAGTCTAGAAAGACCGACCTTCTCTGATACCACTTGTTGGTCCCTGATTAGAGTACGTATAAATATGCAGCGAAAGTTTTTACAAGTATTTGCACTCTAAAACTGGGGGTCTCAGTTTCCCAGTTTAAGATTATAAAAACTCTGTTAGCCGAGCAGTTATAATTAAACAATTTTTAGATTTACGCTTCAACACTTTAGCGAAGTGTTGAAGGTTACAAAACTCAGTTTAGAACTGTGTAAGATAAAGGTACAGAAACTGTAAACGAGACAGGATATTTATAGTGGTTCGGAGCCTTAAGTCCTACGTCCACTCTTCAAAAATTAATCCGATAATTCACTAAAAAGATGAAATATACACTCCTCACAATCTATAGCCAATCACCACGAAAACCACCGTTCGCAGCAAACTAGATCACTCGTCCAGGTAGATGATCTTCACTCCTTCTTCAGTTCCTCGAAGCCAGGTGGTACCTTGAAGTCTTCTCAGAACTGGCAATCATCGGAATCGGATTAGGACAAACCTCCCTTCTCCTTCTCTGGTGGATGGATGGTTGAGTTCTTTCCAAAACGTACGCAGGTTGGCAAAAGCCCGCAATAACCTGTTCCTCAACTGAGAACCAGGCTGCTGTGTTCTTACTCGAAAAGTAAGAACACCAAGAAAATAGACTAAGTTGACAGACTTAATCCTCATGTACTTAAAGGTTACACGGTGAATCTCAGAAGATTCCTTAAGCCATAACACCTCGTGTTCAATAAATGAACCACGGAGTTAATGCCTTCTCGCTTGAGAGCTTTTAATGCTTGAGCTTTAAATTTGCAGAGTAATGGCAAGGTTCGGAAGTGTTATTATTAGTCGTTCATTCGTTGTGCGTTCATCGATCGTAACTTGTCTCTCTGATCCTTCTGCTATTTATAGTTAGATATTTGAAAATAGCCGGTAGAGACAACTCGTATGATGTCCATTCAATGGTCATACTTTTCTGAAAAGTAGACCTGCTACTCTTCCTTTTTCTGATCATTGCCATGCTTTTGCAGAGACAGTTTTGTCCTTTGTGTCAGATTGGAAACAACGTTGTACTCTAGTCATAACTGAGTGTATCTTTGCTCTTTATCATTGAGTCTTCAATGCTCTTTATGACTGTTCGGCATCTTGCATTTCACGTGTTCCCTTTGGCGTGAAACTGTGCTGGTCTAAAACTTTGAGCGCCTCTCGACAATTTCTTTGAGATAACTGTGTTCACAGTTTTCTCTGCTATATGGTCCTAGACTGTTTAAAACTGTCTGCACAGTTTTCTCACATGTTTTTTTCATAAAACAGTCTTCACAGTTTTCTTCGCATATCGCTCATTGAACAGTCTTCACAGTTTTCTTCACATAGAGCTCCTTGAACTATCTTCATAGTTTTTTCTGTACTTTTGTTCCGACAGTTTTGACCTCAAAAACTGTTCCACAGTTTTTGGTGGTTTTCCTTACCCGAACTATTACAACTCGATTATCCTATACAAGGATTACATGAAGTAATAACTCTAAGGACTAAACCTTGGTATACAGTTCTTGACACATCAAAACATCAAATTAAAGGTGGGATTTCTACATCAACACCTAACAATCTATGTATACACCAATGGAGAATCGACTTCGTCTAAGCAAGAAGGACGATAGCAAAGTTGTAGATGAGACTATAGATCACAAAATCATTGGCGGCCTTCGATACATGGTAAATAAATGTCTGGACATTGCACATGTTGTAGGAATTGCAATTCGATTCATGGAGGCACCGATGTTGGAACATTGGGCTGTAGTCAAACAAATTTTAAAATATATTCAAAGAACATTAAAATATGGATGCTTCAACCTGTCAAGAGAATAAAACATTTATTTAATTCGCTACAGCGACAATGATCTTGTTGGAGATGTTGATGATCAAAAGAGTAATACGGGTATAGTTTTCTTTCTTGGAGGAAACATTGTAACTTGGACATCTCAAAAACAAAAGTTGGTAGCTTTATCTTCATGTGAAGCATATTATGTTGTTGCAGCAATCGCAACATGTCAAGGAGTTTAACTAAGCAATTTTATTAATGAAATGCTTGGTTCGAGATTGAAGTTCAAACTTTATGTGGATAATAAATCGGTCATTGCATTGAGTAAGAATCCAGCTCATCGCGATAGGAGTAAGTATATGGTTATCAAGTCTCATTACATTCGAGAATGCATTGAAGCTAAGAAGATGGACGTTGAGCATGTAAGCATGAACGATCAAATGGCAGACATGTTGACGAAAGCATTGGGTCAAAACAAATTCATTGAAATGCGACAAATTATAAACATCAAGAATATTGATGCAGAGATACAAGATTAAGGGGGCGATTTGTTAGATAATCTCATATATTCCAAGATATGTTTAGATATCTTAGTTTTTAGATATCTCTAGTTTTTAGATATCTTAGATATCTTTTGGATTTCAGAATAGATAGGTTTTCTATTCCTAGTTGATTTAGATTTCTAGTTTCTTTTATTTATAAATACATCAAAGTCGATATAATACAATTAATGTTTTACTAGATCACACTTTCATCTCCTTACAATCTGCAACTTCTATACTAGATTGATGCTCTAGCACCACGTCAACCTGCAACCTCTCTATTTTTCTTGCTGCTTGCCACAACAGAAATTGCTCTATTCGAAAGAAATCATACAAACACCAATGCAACCAGCTCCATGGAGAAGAAAATCAGAAAAGAATCTCTAAAAGCTGAAAGCAACGATAGTAAACAAAAACCACTATCATCATGTAAATTTGGTACGTTTACTTAAAAACCACTATCATCATGTAAATTTGGTACGTTTACTTAAAACCTTTACATTTCTTTTTGCCCTTGTACTTAATCGATAAATATCTTCTTATTACCTCATCATTTGAAGGGAAAAGACTTAGAGAATTTTCGTAAACCCCTAGCCAAGTTTTGAGTTGCTTTTGACAACATAAAAATTGGTGAAATTGTTGGGAAATACGATGCAATTTTCCTTTTTTGATTATGTTTTGATGTGTCAAACCTACAAGTTTGTGTGTTAAAATATATAGAACCGACAAGTCTCTACATGTGAGCTTAGCTCCAAAACTTGTGATGTACTGTATTGGATTATTGAGTTATAACAGGAGCTAGATATCTCACAAGTTTGGGTGACGTAGCTACAAATGTTTAAAGTGCTGAAGTGCCTGCAAACTTGCAAGTTGCCATCAACGAAGATCTACTACCAGTTTCCTAGTTCAGAGAAAAAAGAAACTGGTGAGACCAAGCAAAGAGACAAAAAGAAGTGTCAGTTGTATGCTTTCAATAAGCTAAATTGAAGACGGTGGTTAGACAAGTCATCATCATTTAGAGATGAAGATCAAGTTGCTTAGGAATCTACCAGTTTGGATTACTATGACTGTGAAAGATTTGTTCTGGCACAAGGTAGAAAAGTTACCGAGATTACTGATTCTTCTAACTCAATAAAATGCTCTCGAACCAACTCCTTTGAAGTTACAATTTATAAGATATCAAGCTTTAAGGCCCTGCAAAGCTTTTATAAATTCCCGTGTATATCTTACATGAGGCTTTTAGTATTTTGCGAGAACTATTTCCGAAATTCTTATTTTCTAAGTAAGAATCCAAGTTAAGTTTCTCATTCCTTGAGAAACTCCAGCAGAACACTACCCAACCAACAAACCACTACATTCTCGAAAGAACACAAACATCCAGCCCCTTTCCAGTTGGTGGTTGCGCGATGTGTTCTGATAAGCTCGTTATTTCACTCACTTATCTATATTATTTTTATACTAATTTATGTAGTTTTATTGAGTTTATATATATATTTTACGCATGATATCAATATTAGGTGGTTTTAGGTGTGTTTTGATGTTTATGCAGGTTTTTAGGCCTAAACTCACGAGAAAACCGTTCCGAAAGCAGTGACGTGTAAGAGTAGCAGTGAAGAGTTTTTCCACAAGAGGAATTCGGGCTATTGGCGCATGGCAATGGATAGAGCTTTGAATTAGCTTTCCAACGCAACTGGAATCGGGTCAATCGGAGTTTGGATGAGGAAGTTATGGCCAAAACCGTGAGACCGCGCAGACGGGGCTGACCTCAGTTTTCCACGTCGATCGACGCTGTTCAGAAGCGGTCGACGAGGCAAGAAATTGAGAATCGATCGACGTGAATCAGAAGTGGTCGACGCGAGGTCTTCTGCTGGAGCGAAAATTTGATTAAATTCGGATTTATTCATATCTTTAGCCTTAGATTTGATAGGATACACCTCCACCTCTATAAATAACCTTGTAAATTCGATTTTTAAGCATTCCCACTCATGTTTTTTTTTTAGATTTCAGATTTTGAGAGATTCGAAGAGTTTTAGAGTTTATGTTTGAAGATAGAGTTTTGTGGGAAGACATTCCAACCCAAGTTTTTATGCAATTCAGGTTTTATCTTTCTATGATGAATATTACTCTGAATATGTGTAACTAATCTCTTTCTCAGATTCTAGGGTTTCGAACTATCAATGTATATATGTTGTGATTAATTGAATTATTTTCCCTTTCCCTTCGTAGTTTGTGAAATCTGTGCTTATTCATAATCTTGATTTGTTGGCCACATCTTAGGATTATCTAGTTGATTACTTGAGACGTAACTGTGATAGTTTTCAATCGAAAGAGATTTTCACAATATAGTTGTAACTGAAGGAGATTAATTGTAGGAATAAATCTGTAGATCTTTGGAGTTAGTTAATTTATCTTGAGACCGAGCGGAGATAGGTAATTAATTAATCTACTTTATGAATTGTCAAACAAAGAAGTTCATAATATTTTTCTGATGTTTCACTACGAAGAGGAATTAAAATTGGGAATTAATCAATTTATTCATGCATGTCATACTTGATAGGTAGATATCCCTGGAATCTGTGCTTCTCTTATTTGATTTCAAAAGCTTTTCAATTTCCTGTTTAATTTTCATTAGCAAATACTGCGATTTTCAAAACACCAAAACTTTTTATCTGATTTTCCTAACCAGTATTTTCAAGAACGCCTGACTTAGTACTTAAGGATTTTTCGTTGCTTCATTCCCCTGGATCGATAACCTCAGGGTTTCCAAATTTATTTGCAACTATTTCTATAATTAATCTGTAGAAATTACAGTGGATCAAATTGGCGCCGTTGCCGGGGAGTGAACAGAATTAATCTTACTATTAAGTCTGTGATTGAAATATTGCTTTAGGCTGTAAATTTTTGTGTTTCCTATAATTTCTTCAAGTTTTCGTACCCGCCGTCGACCGACGAGGACGCTGCATCGATCGACAAAGTGGATTCTTTCCGTCGATCGACGCTAGGTCCAAGCGATCGACGTCGCTTCTGTTTTTCCAAATTTCCGTTGTTTATTTCAGTTTGTTTCGTTTTATTTCTGTTTTACCTCACTACCTCCTTTGCTGTACAGGTAGTGCATGAGTACAAGAGCTCGAGGAAAGGACCCGCTTTATTACTACCCGGACATTGAAGCTACTTGCAGAAAGATCCGGAAGAATAAGCGTGCTCAGGAAGGCTCGAGTAATCAAACAATGGAAGATAACGCACCACCGCCTCCACCAATGTTAACTGCCGAGGAACAGGCTGTGCTTCTCGAAGACATCCAAGCCATGAGAGCGCAAATCCAACAACTCATTCTGGAAAGGGACTACCTCGACAACGGAGAGGATGGCAACCAGGATCCTCTGGAAGAGTCTGACGATGAGGAAGAAGAGGAAGCCATGCAAAACCGGTATAAACCTCGGTTCAGGGAGACAGACTTCAGGATTGGCATCAATGCCAACAATTTTGAGCTGAAGACCGGATTGGTGCAGATGGTGCAACAAAATCAATTCGGAGGAAGGGCTACTGAGGACCCTTATGCGTATTTGGATAAATTCCTTATGCTCTGCAACACTGTCAAGATTGGAGGAGTCAGCAAGAGTGCCATCCGAATGCGTCTGTTCGCATTCTCTCTGAGGGATAAGGCACAGTCATGGTTCACCGCACTGGACAAAGGAAGCATAGGCACGTGGACCGAATTGAGGAATGGATTCCTGGAGAACTTCTTCCCTCCGAATGTCATCAGGCAGAGAAGGAAAAAAATCATCAGATTCGCTCAAAGGCCTGATGAGAGCTTCAGTGAGACGTGGGAGCGATTCAAAGAGCTGTTAAGATCTTGTCCCGGACATGGTTTTCTGCCAGGAGAACAAGCTGAAGCATTCTATGAAGGGCTCAATGATAAGACAGCCAAATTGGTGGACACCACACTGGGAGACACAATCATGACGAAGAGCGGAAAGAAAGCCATGGAGTTCTTCCAAAAGATGGCCAACAACACTCAATGGTGGTCCTCAAGCCGAACTCGGCCTGTGATGGCGGTCGAGAAGGAGAAAGTGGTGGAGAAAGTTGCCGAACAACCTGATTTGGCAGCCGAGCTAAAAAAGTTAAGGGAAGACTTCGCTGCACTGAAGCAGGAGAAAATAGTCGCTGCAGTAGAGCCAGTGCAAGCTCCGCCTGAGGGGGATTGTGCCGCGGTAAATTTCATGCAAACGGGTGGTTACCAAAACAACTACCGTGGAGGATATCAGCAGCACAACCAGCCCTACACTTTCAATCACGCGAGGAACCATCCTGGATTTTCCTACGCGAACCCCCAAGCAGCTGAGCAACCACCACCTGGGTTTGTAGTGCAAGATGGAGAAGTGGTGGAGAAGAAGAAGCCAAATCTCGAGGAGATTTTGGCCAAGTTCATGGAAGGCTCTACTGATACTGTAGCCAAGTTGAAGCAAGAGATAGCTGGAGTAAAGACCAAGGTGGACCAAGTCGAGAAACACGTGCAGATCATACAGACTCAGGTCGGTCAGATCGCCAAAGCTCTCGAAGCCCAGCACAAACCCGGGCTATTTCCTAGCAATACTCAAGCTAACCCCAAAGTTCAGAGTCAGATAAACCAAGTGAATGCTATCACTTTAAGAGGGGGAAAATCGTACGAAGGGCCAAAGCAAGCAAGGACTGATTCAAAGGAGGATGAAGATGTCGAGCAGGCCCAAGAAGCTGTCGCTGACGCAACCCCGTCGATCGACGAAGGGTTGCCGTCGATCGACGAAGTGCCAAAGCTCCCGTCGAACGAGGCTGAAGCTCGTCGATTGATGCCAGTCGAGCCACCAATGTATAAGCCTCCCTTGCCATATCCCAGCGGTTTGCCAAAGCGAAGATGAACGAGAAGTTTGCACGCTTTCTTGAGAACATGAAGAAAGTAAACATTAACAATCCGCTGATTGAGGCACTACGAGAGATACCGGGGTATATGAAATTTTTAAAGGATATGGTCTCTCAGAAAAGACCCTTCGTAGAGCACGAGAGGGTCAACTTGTTCGAGGAGTGCAGCGCGATTATTCAGAAGAAGATGCCGCTAAAGAGAGAAGACCCGGGATCCTTCACGATCCCCTGTGTCATTGGAGGAGAGACCTTTGGGAAGGTCCTTTGCGATTTCGGCGCATCCATCAACTTAATGCCGCTGTCAATCTTCAAGCGGTTGAAGATCGGAAGCATCAAACCCACCACCATATCACTGCAGATGGCTGACAGATCAGTCACTTACCCAAAGGGCATCGTGGAAGACGTGCTTGTGAAGGTGAAAGACTTCATCATTCCAGCAGACTTCGTGGTTCTTGACATGGAAGAAGACCACAACATCCCTCTTATCTTGGGGAGATCTTTCTTGAAGACTGCTGGAGCATTGATTGACATTCGGGACGGCAAACTGACGTTCCGAGTTAATGATGAGTCGGTCACCTTCCCCATCTACAAAGAAGTGTATAAGCATAATAAAGGGAGCTACCAGGAAGAGTGCCACATGATCAATTGTTCAAATCCGGTGATTTCCTCTCCCTTTTCTTCTCTTAAAACTGATCCGGATCTTTTGGAGAACTGTGTACTGCACCCTTTATTTTTGTCTTCAGATCTGGATAAAGCGGACGACGAGCTTGTGGATCGGGTGATGAAGCTGGATGCACCTGAGGGAATAACACAGGAGAAAGAGAACAAACAGAAGCGGTTATCAAGCCGACGCAGCCAGAAAAAGAAAAGAAAGCGTGGAAAAGCACCCACGTCGATCGACGAAGGAGCCTCATAGATCGACGCAGCCTTTGGATCCTTGTAGATCGACTCTACTGTCACGTCGATCGATGCACAAAACTCGGAGCATTCGTCAGCAGAAGCAGCGCGACGTAGAAAAGGGATTGCTGCAGTTTCAAACATGTCAATCAACGCAACCTTGGAAAAGCAGTCATCTAACTCTAATCCGCCGATTCTGGAACTCAAGATGCTTCCGGCACACCTCAGGCATGGGAAGTTGGAAAAATTAATAAGAGTTCTACGGAAGTACAAGTCCGCCAGTTATCAAGAACAAAGATGGAAAGGAGGTCGCGAAAGAACCTGCCTGGACCCGACCTCCCTGATGGTGATTGAAGACTCCGGGGGATAAAAAAGTTGATGTCTGAGATCAACTACCAGGTATCGTTCCCTCTCTAGTCTGATTTTCAAACTTATTCCACTCTTCGAGTTGGAAATAAGTTTGGGGGGATGTGGACAAGAGATGGAACGCCCTATCTTTTAATTATTATGATTTCCGTCTTTAAATTTAACTTTTATTTATTATGCTTTCCGTCTTTAAATTTTTTTCGGCTTTTGTTTTTAATTTTTCATATTTTTATGCTATTTTGTGGGAAATTTTTTTGAGTTTTGAGATAACCTGAACGAGATTGTGAGATTAGAATCGATTGAGGGTTGAGTATTGAATTGATTGAGATTGTGGTTAGATGCCTATGAATGTAGAATACCGCATGATAGGACTGATTTGACACTTATACTTGCATGATGATTGAGCTGATTTGAAATTGACTGTGGAAGAAAATTTTTGAATCCTTGTGTGAGAAATTTGAGCCTTTATTTCGTTTGATGTGAGATTCACATGTGTGTTTTGATTTCTCTAGAACTTGCCTATTTTCTGTGTTGAGACTGCATAGTGTGCACAAGTTGAGAAAATGATCTTAGGCCATCTTTGTTAACCCAATATCCTAAACACTGTCTCTTCACAATAAATTTTTCCCTAGTTAGCCACTTTGAGCCTGTACAATTTTTCTTTCCTTGTCTATGAGATTAAGAAAAGTATTGTCTCACTCATGTCTTGAGTTGTGGTATGTATGGGGTTGATTGGTGAATTCGAGATAAGATATGATAAATTAGTGGTGAAAAGATGTGTGAAAAAGAAGCTCAAAGAAATAATTAGAATTCTCATAAGCTCTCTGAAAAGAAAAGAATACAAAATTATCAAAAAGAGCATAAGAGATTCAAAATGAGCTAGAAAAAAAAAGAGAAGAAAAAAAAAAGAAGGGTGGATGATTATAGATAGTGGTTGGATGTGTTGAGAGTCATGAACTCAGTTGATTTAGTCACTTGGCCATATTTCCCTACCTTATCAGAAAAAGCCTATGTTACAACCTTTCGAAAAGTCCTTTTTGATTCTAGACTTGTGTGCACATTCTAGCAGTGGAGATATTAGAAAATTTTCAAGCCTATGGTAGAAATTTCTTCATACATGTTTTTGAGTGCTTTCATCTTTACCTTAAACACTTGAGAGTTGAGCGATACACTTCCTGTGAGTTCTTCCACGGTTGATGAATTTTCTGTCTCTTTTCAAATTGCTTGTAAGTAGTGGATTCTTGGTTCTTGACTGTGATGAATCTTGTGAGGCATTGCACTTTAACAACTTGATCTTTTGATTTCTTTCTTGCCTATTGATTGAGGACAATCAAATGTTCAAGTTTGGGGGATTTGATAAGCTCGTTATTTCACTCACTTATCTATATTATTTTTATACTAATTTATGTAGTTTTATTGAGTTTATATATATATTTTATGCATGATATCAATATTAGGTGGTTTTAGGTGTGTTTTGATGTTTATGCAGGTTTTTAGGCCTAAACTCACGAGAAAACCGTTCCAAAAGCAGTGACGTGTAAGAGTAGCAGTGAAGAGTTTTTCCACAAGAGGAATTCGGGCTATTGGCGCATGGCAATGGATAGCGCTTTGAATTAGCTTTCCAACGCAACTGGAATCGGGTCAATCGGAGTTCGGATGAGGAAGTTATGGCCAAAGCCGTGAGACCGCGCAGACGGGGCTGACCTCAGTTTTCCACGTCGATCGACGCTGTTCAGAAGCGGTCGAAGAGGCAAGAAATTGAGAATCGATCGATGTGAATCAGAAGCGGTCGACGCGAGGTCTTCTGCTGGAGCAAAAATCTGATTAAATTCGGATTTATTCATATCTTTAGCCCTAGATTCGATAGGACACACCTCCACCTCTATAAATAACCTTGTAAATTCGATTTTTAAGCATTCCCACTCATGTTTTTTTCCAGATTTCAGATTTTGAGAGATTCGAAGAGTTTTAGAGTTTATGTTTGAAGATAGAGTTTTGTGGGAAGACATTCCAACCCAAGTTTTTATGCAATTCAGGTTTTATCTTTCTATGATGAATATTACTCTGAATATGTGTAACTAATCTTTTTCTCAGATTCTAGGGTTTCGAACTATCAATGTATATATGTTGTGATTAATTGAATTATTTTCCCTTTCCCTTCGTAGTTTGTGAAATCTGTGCTTATTCATAATCTTGATTTGTTGGCCACATCTTAGGATTATCTAGTTGATTACTTGAGACGTAACTGTGATAGTTTTCAATCGAAAGAGATTTTCACAATATAATCTGATTTCTTGTCGTAACTGAAGGAGATTAATTGTAGGAATAAATCTGTAGATCTTTGGAGTTAGTTAATTTATCTTGAGACCGAGCGGAGATAGGTAATTAATTAATCTACTTTATGAATTGTCAAACAAAGAAGTTCATAATATTTTTCTGATGTTTCACTACGAAGAGGAATTAAAATTGGGAATTAATCAATTTATTCATGCATGTCATACTTGATAGGTAGATATCCCTGGAATCTGTGCTTCTCTTATTTGATTTCAAAAGCTTTTCAATTTCCTGTTTAATTTTCATTAGCAAATACTGCGATTCTCAAAACACCAAAACTTTTTATCTGATTTTCCTAACCAGTA
The DNA here is from genome assembly GCA_026898455.1 of Plectranthus barbatus. Taxonomy (NCBI): domain Eukaryota; kingdom Viridiplantae; phylum Streptophyta; class Magnoliopsida; order Lamiales; family Lamiaceae; genus Plectranthus; species Plectranthus barbatus. The sequence continues at coordinate 479,720 of JAPKLW010000368.1, forward strand.
TTTTCAAGAACGCCTGACTTAGTACTTAAGGATTTTTCGTTGCTTCATTCCCCTGGATCGATAACCTCAGGGTTTACAAATTTATTTGCCACTATTTCTATAATTAATCTGTAGAAATTACAGTGGATCATGTTCGCACATCAAGCTGAAGAGAGCGAGTTCCTGGTGCACTAGGCAAGACCGCATACAACCGGTGAATGGAAGAGCTGCTCGCGACTGCAACAGATCGTGTTACATCACTCTGAAATGAGTTATAGTGATTTCCAACCTTCACGGTTGAAGAGTGGAAGTAGGACATTTATCTCCGAGCCATTATAATTTTGAAACCCAACAACTTTTTAAGTTGTTGGTGTATATTCAGTGAAATTGACTAAGTAAAGATCTGACTGCCCAATCAGCTTTCATAATCAGAACTGACCAGACACAGTTAAATCTGAGAATAGAGGAGTATAACTTTTGTTTATTTTACTCACATTTTCACTTCGTACGTTATCCTCTGATTTTGGGACCCACATAACACTAACATGTTCTCTCCTTTTCAATGGGATATTTGTAGGCTTAATTTGAATTATAGTCGTTGAGAATGATTGATATGACCTCATTCTGTTTGTAGGTTTATGTTTGTACTAGAATGTACAAATTTGCAATTTTTTTTTGTCTTAAGATGGGACATCTTAAATGACTGAAGCATCAACTGACCTAACTTACCCTATACCTTGTATGTCCATCCATTTTTCTCAACTGTCCAGCTCATCCTGAACAATCAGCCAGTACTCTTCTCACGGCTAGTCAATTTTTTTCGCTTTTAAATATTAGTTGTGGCTCTCTCCTTATGGTTGTTAGCTAAGTGACCTATTATAGATATAATGAACTTATTGTTTAGTTGGTTCTTCAAGTCTTCAGGTCTCATCAGATCCTAAACTATTACAACTTTAGAATTTATACAATAGTTACATGATTAGTTCTATCTACTCAGCTCCATACAAACATCAATTGACAAATAGTTTTTTACAATCATCAACACTATATATAATTACTAACAACTTTCCTTTTTAATGATGTCAAAATCAAATTATATGAAGAAGAGAAGAGTGTTACAATCTTTGTTGGTCTAGGCTAAACAGGACTTCTCCCTTAACGATGTTCTTCTCCCTAGGTTTGATACCACTTGTTGAATAAATAAGATAATCAAAGTGTTGATACTTATTATGTAAAAACTGGGAGGGATAATTAATAATTGATCGCACTAACTGTTATGAAACCAAAGACAACCGGAAAATTAATGAAGGAGATGAGATTGGGGGCAACGACAGACGAAGGACCAGATAATCCCTCGATCGAGAAGGGGCAAACCAAGCACTTTGTCCCCCCCCCCCCCCCCCCCAAGACTAACACTCTAACTCGACCCATAATCTTAATGACCCAGTCTTGTCTACCTACAGTCATGTCGACCCCATCCTCGAACTAGATACTAAGACTACACTCCAACATTGACATACCATCAAAATTAAACACAATTCCTAACACTGCTGCTTAAGATCATATATTGAAAAAAAAACAAATACATCTCATTGTCTCTAGCTCAAGTTTTAAAACTAGTCGACTCAAAAAGCTTGCAAGTTTTATCAAGCTCAAATTATGTTAGATTAACGAGCTTTATCAAATTAAATATAATTAAAACTAACCTGTCAAACTACTACTTATCTAATATTGACTATGGACTGAATCTTGTGGATTGGTCAATTAAACCCAATAAAAAATGCGATTCGATCTAAAACAATTTCATTAGGAAAAAAAAAATTAGCTTGAGGCCAGATAGGACAAAACTTAGAACTCAATGGATTAGCCTAATTACCTGATTAATTTTCTTGATTAAATTTTATGCTTTAATCTCATTTTATACAAATAGCTTTTAACATATAGCTAAATTTGTGAAAGTTATTTAACCAAAAAGTTAAACACACGATTCAAATATTGTTAAAATTAAAAAATTATGTATTCTTAATGCTTAAACAGATGAATACATAAATATTATTTTTTATGAGAAAATAAATATTTTGTATAGTTTTAACTATTTAAAAAATTGGAATAGTGAAATATGTTTAATGACATTAGATGATCTTATAAAACAAATATTCATAAACTCGTCGACGGACAAATTAGCCCGAAAATTAAAAGGTCTAAATTGATTTGAATTGAATAGTCCACGAATCAATAGGACTTGCCCAAAACGTGATGATCTATCACCATTGATATCCATAATATTGGTCCGCAGTAAATTAATTTAAGGAGATCAATCTTGAAGAATTTGAAATAGATCGAATCAAGCTAAAGCATAAACTTTAACTCTTTCCAATCAAATTCAAATTTGAGCATGATCAGCTTCCTGGACTCGAAATCCCCAATCCATTTTCGACTAATGACGAAAGCCGTTCCCGATCAATAGACTTTACGGCAGCAAGTTGTATATATTTCGACTATCAAACAGCTATTAACAGCTTACTATATTATATATACGTGTTTATTATATGTCTCATGATCCTCTTTCACACAACCATGTCAATTAGCCCACGAATTTCCCACGGCTTCACTTTTTCCACCCCCCACAATTTTTATACCATTTATATACCACCTTCAACATTCACAAATTCCAACATCATATTATACAATCTCATTCATTTTCATTTTCTAATTTATATAATAATTATTATACAAAAAAATTTCATGTTTCTATATATGGCTGACACTCCACATCACCCCAACATGACTCCACAGCGCCACCTACCCATCAACCCTTCTCAGCCGCCGCCACCACCTCCACTTCCACCGCTACTACTTCAATCAACCCAACGACCAACACTACTACCGTCACCAAAAAGGGCCAAGAAAACCACCAAAATGAGCTCCGCCTCCTCCGGCGGGTCGCCTAGCCGCCCCGCCTCGGGAAAACACCCAATCTACCGCGGAATAAGGAGCCGGAGCGGGAAGTGGGTGTCGGAGATCCGCGAACCAAGAAAGACTACACGTATATGGCTCGGCACCTATCCCTCTCCGGAGATGGCCGCCGCCGCCTACGACGTGGCGGCACTAGCCCTCAAGGGCAGTGAAGTTTTGTTGAACTTCCCGGGCAACGCTGCCTCGTTCCCGGTCCCGTCTTCGTCTTCGCCGCAGGACATTCGCCAAGCTGCCGCGGGCGCGGCGGAACTCATGCGGCACAACGCGGTGGCCGACGATAAGTCAAGGAAGAACAATGAAACAGTGTTGTGTGATGCTGAGACGATAACGATGGGCGGCGGCCATGGATACGTCGATGAGGAGGAGTTGTTTCACATGCCTAACCTGCTGGTGGACATGGCGGAGGGAATGCTCGTTAGCCCGCCCCGAATGGAGTCGCCGCCGTGGTTTGGTTTGCCGGAGACTTTTGATGGCGATAGCTTGTGGAACTACTTTTAAATAATTAACAAAAAACTTAAAGTCTATTTTATCACGACAAAAACAAAAAGGCAAAAAAAAAAAAAAACGCTCTTTCTACAAGACCAAATTGACCGTTTTCGAGATCATCTCTAAGATGCAACGACGACTATATCTGATCAGGTTTTGCTAAGTCTGAATAATAACAGAAAAACTAATCCTTAATATGTAATTTATAAATGGAATGGAGGGAAATGAAATTCAATGCAATGCAAGGGTGGCTCCAAACTTAAAATAGCGTCGGGGCTTGATTATATTTTGTGGGGGCTCGATCACATTTCCTAAAGTTGTGTGCCTTATGATTTTAATTTTGTTTTTTTTAAAATTTAACTGAAAAAAGTTCTGGCTCGTGGGGGCATCCGCCCCATCGAGCCCTTTACTTGCGCCGCCCTGATGCAATGCAAGACCACATGAGATCATTTGTTCCACTTTTCATATTCCACTTCAAATTTCAGTATTCGAATTATTAGTTTTATTTAATGTATTCTATATTTTTTAAATTTATTATATATTAATTTTATAAGTTCAACCATAAGATTCATCTCACTCAATTAGGATACATAATATTTTTAGGAATTAATTTTAAGTTCTGAAATAAAATCTTATTAGAGTGATATTGTATTATATTTCATTTTTATATTTGAAAAAAAAATATTAAAATTAGTAATTGAAACGGTAAAAAATATATTGTGGAACATTATATTTGATTCGATCAAAATGCGCTTGCAGCATTTATATAACAGTTCAAGATCGAGTTGTTAATTTTTAAGAATGTCAGAATTTCGCATTAATATAAATCTCGATATTTTAGATCTTTCATTATATTTCAAGCTCATGACCTATTTTAAAATTGATATTTTGGGGTTCAAATCACACTTATATTATTACATGTGAGCGTGTTACGTATTATCCTAACAATCCAGCGAGTAGTTTTTTAGTTGTAGTTTTCACCATGGTCCAAAGATATGTGTGGGAGATTGTGCAAGTGTAAGTCAAAATAATAATTAAAGAGAGAGAGGAGTAATATTAGAGATGAAAGGGACGTGCGAAGAAATTAGGGAGGAGAGGGTTGAAAAATTATTTGCAGAATTGAAGAAAGAAAAATAAGACTTTTGAAGGACCATTTTCTTATATGCACGACTTAGGTACAAACCCCATACGAGAAGGGGTTTTTTTTTTTTTCCGTCTCTCTGATCCCACTTCCAAACACAAGTTATTTCCATTGTGGTTTGTTTGAGAAATTTTTATGGATCACCCATTATAGTTTCACTTTTGAGAAACTATTTAGGAGACCACTCATCATAATATTATCTTAGGTTAAATACATTTAACTTTGAAATTAGAATGAATATAATGATAAAAAGGATTGTACATTGTATTGTTATGAATAGCTAGAGCATATTAAATTTTCTGAACACTCCTTAACTATACAACCTCTTTTTTATGTATAGTCTTGAAAATCCCTCACATTCTTATGAATTCAGTTCATACCTGTCATCCTCAGTTCAATTAATGAAAGTTTTATACAAGTAACTCATTGTCCATGCTTCTTTTGCATCCACAATCACTCTCTTATATGACACCAAATCTTTACTTTGATAACAATCGATTTTCACTATGGACTGATCGATCTTAAATACCAAATAGTTGATTCTCATGAAAAAAATCGGTTGATTCTCAATGTATGAAAATGAAAATTAAACTACCAATTATATACATACACCTCACAAAAATAAAATATGTGATATAATCTACCACATGTATTTGCCAACTGCCGAGCCTTATACACATTAAGTGAATTCGACGTTAAAATTCACTTTTAAGTTAAATAAAAATAAATTTACATCATTTACTTATATTTGATTAATTGTTCAGATATAAAAATTGGTTATAATGTAATGCTTTTATTACATATGTTATAATAAAAAAGATAAGATTTTTTTAATAACTCATATTTTTTATAATGTATGTGATTAAAATTCATAAGTTCCGATCATCTTTATTTAGCTGACATTATCTTTAGCTCTGCCTCTCTATATATATTTGCATCCATTTTATGAAAATATCAAGGAATGTATACCATCAATTTTGTTTTAATTAGAAATTTTTATTCTATCTCGACATATTTATCAAAATTGTCATATATACACTTATTTAATGGTTAGTTGAGGCTCGTTGCTATGTATGAAGTATATTATTCTTACACAATCTTGAGAAATATTTTGTGAATTTTTATTATCTTTTAAGAAGCTAACTGGTATACGAGAAAAAAAAAAAAAAAAAAACTTCGATTTAAATATAGTGATAGAACATAGCATTAAAATTAAAGTAAAAATTAAATTACTATGATTTTATAACTATTTTTCTAATTGATTCATATAAAATCTTTCATTATTGAAATTGTGATTGAACTTTATTAAATTATGTATATGTTACATATGATACAACACAATCATATCAATTTTAGATCAAGTATTTTTCTTATCGCGAGTGTGTTATCTCAATTACATTGTATAAACATTATTCATTTAGATAGTGTGATACAAGTTCTAATTAATACCATTGTTAGTAAGACTTTTGTTGGTCCCGGTTTTTATCAGAGTAGATTTAATATGCACAACAGAAATGAATTTGTTGTTTGGATAAACTTGCACTTATCTAAGCTGAGAATGATGTGAGAGCTTGATTTGTCAAATCTTTAGTTCAGGTACTTAAAGTCAGTTTTTTCAGAATATACTGCAACACTTGAGCGTTGAGTTTCAAATGAGAGTAAGCTGACAATATGTAAGAAAACAGTAAATGACAAAGGATTTTATAATGGTTCGCTCCAAAGGTCCTACGCTAACTCTTCAAACTCAAGGTCTAGAAATCCGCTAAGTGTTGGATTTACAAGGTGCTCTTACGATCTATCTCTTCCTGCTTAATGCCCCGTCCTTCAGTCCACAAACTTACTCGCCTGGTCCTTTAATCGACTTTCACTTCACATCTCCTTGGAGTGTACGCACACCATGTAGCCTCCTCTTTGTTTGAATGGGGTTTTTATAATTTCCCAAAACTTCAGCACGACGGCAGATTGCCTATAAGACTCAAAGTACAAGACGTACTTGACTGTTGTAATCTTTCTTGAGGAGAAAGATTACCAAGAAATAACTCAAGAACTCTACGGTTCTGAGTCTCGTGTTCACTAGAGTGACTCACAGAAAGCTTAAGAGCCTTGAACATTGAGTAGTAGGCTTCGTAGAAATATTTGTTTATTGTTTGCAATGATAATCTATTCGGTTTCATTCGGTAACCTTCTACTTTTGAAACCTCCGGTATTTATAGTCGTGAGGTAGAAGATTTGAAAAATAAATGTTCGTTAGATATATATTGGATGATGTCCAGCCTGATGTCTCTATTGACTGCTGCACTAGGCGGGTAGGTGGTGCATTTCCCTTATATCTGCACCTGCTTCGCTTTTTCTCACAACGACAGTGATTGTTCGCCTTTGTGTCAGAACAGTAGTATTGTTAGTTTGAGAAATCTTTGACTGGCTAAACTTGGAGTTTCGTGCTTGCAGACTTTAAGAAATCTCAAATCCTTAAAGTCTGTACTTGTCAGTATGTTCCTCAAATGATTCTTCTTGTCTCTATGCGTTGGGACCTAAGCATGGAAATCCATGCTGATGTAGTCATACTTGCAAGTCTATGCTGATGACATCATCCTTCAGTATACGCTTGGTCCCTATGTTGGTAAGTTTAGTGTATTAGATGAAACCATACTTGCCAGACCCATACTTGGTGGAATCCAAACTCATCAGCCAGACTCATATTTTTCCAGACTTGCCAGTTTGGCTCGAACCTTAGTTTGTTGAGACTTTGTGCATTCTAGACTGATTTAACAGTCTAGTCGTCAGATTAGTTCCATCTTACAACTCGATATAGATCCTATAGAGGACTTTAAATTTTTCGACTATACCGAAACTATCTAGAGACAAACTAAAGATGACTTTAATATATTGTTAGTTGTTGATGTAGAAATCCCACCTTAAATTGATGTTTTGATGTGTCAAACCTATATACCAAAGTCTAGGACTTAGAGTTATTACCTCATGTAATCCTTGTATAGGATGATCGAGTTGTAATAGTCCAGGATAAGAGACTCATCAAAACTGTGAAACAGTTTTGAAGAAGACGACATTCATACGAGATAACTGTCAAACATAAAGGACGAAGAGAGGCAGAGCAAAGCAAAGGGTACAAAAAACTGCGTCGATAGTTTTTCCTGTCAAAGCTTGGATACTCAAAGAAAACTGTGGATACAGTGGTTTAAAGAAACTCTCAAGAGGCGCTCACAGTTTCAGACACGGACAGTTTCGTGTCAAAGAATGCGTACATAGCAAGATGCCGATCAGACGCAGAAGAACTCCAGGGAAGTCAATGATAAAAGATAGTCAAACACTCAGTTGTGACTAGCGTACAACGTTGTTCGGCCTCTGACATATCAAGTACAAACTCCCCTACAAATCAGGATATTGTTGCAGAAAAAGTAGAGAAGCAGGCAACTTGTTCAGAAAAGGATGGACTATGATTGGACATCCTTCAAAATGTCTCTACCGGCTATTTTCTGGTTCCCACCTATAAATAGCAGGAACAACAAAGACATAAAAACCCTTTAGCTCATCTGAAAAACTTTCGCATATTTGAATCTCCGACACATTCATTGCCTATCTGCTGAAACAAAAGCTCATGCATTAAACGCTATCAAGTGAGAATGCATTAATATCGTGGTTCATTTGTTGAACACGAAGCATTCATTGCGTACAAAATCTTTGAAGATTCACCGTGTGACTTTGAGTACACGAGGATTAAGTCAGCTGACTTAATCTACTGTCTTGGTGTTCTTACTTTCAGAGTAAGAACATAGCAGCCTGATCTTGCAAAGGAAGAACAAGTTATTACGGGCAACTGCCAACCAGTGAACGTTCTGGGAAGATCTCAACCATCCATTCTACCGAAGAATGAAATGGGAGGTTTGTCCTTAGTCCAACTTCGATGACTGCCAGTTCACAGAGAAGACGCAGAGCCTTTGACAAGCTGAAGAAGGAGTGAAGTACAACGACCTAGGCGAGTGATCCATTGTGCTGTGGATGGTGGTTTCTACAGCAACTAGCTATAGATCATGAGGATTGTATTTCATACCTTAGTGAATTACCGGATCTGTTATCCGAAGAGTGGACGTAGGACTTAAGGGTACGAACCACTATAAATATCCTGTGTTGTTTACAGCTTTCATCTACTTTGCGCATATTAAAGTTTTAAATTATCTCTTTAAACCTTCAACACTTGCCTTAAAGTGTTGAAGCGTATAACTATAAAACTGTTAATCTAAATTGCTTGATAACATAAACAACATTTCTAAAACTATCACACATAAACTGAGCTGACTGATATGTGTGTAAAATGACCTATTTTTCGATGTGTGAGCGTGCATGTTTGTGGCCATTTTACGCTCATATTATATGCTTTCGTTGTTCTTTTGTCTTGTTTTCGTGTTTGAAATGTTGTAGGACGTGTTTTGGGCATAAAACAACACTTTTGGATGAGTTTTGGATGAAAATCGCCCGAGCTAGGAGTCAAAAGGAAGCAAGATCGACCGAGCAGAGCAGGAAGGGTGCAGGGGGCGTTTCAGAGACTTTGCTCGGCCGAGCCAACTTGGCTCGGTCGAGCCAAGCCCTTCAGAGAGGTGGCTCGGTCGAGCCAAATTGGCTCGGCCATGCCAGAATGTGATTTTTAGCATTTGGCAGTTTTCAACATGGCTCGGGCGATCCGTTTTTAGCTCGGGCGATCTGAGGCTCTGCCAACTCATTATAAAAGGGGGAAAAACAGTTATTTTGACAACTAATTCATTACTTTTCATAATTTTGGATAACCGCCTCCTAAATTCTCTCTACTATTCCCATTTCCATCTCTTCCAAAACCTCACCCAAGGTATCAAGGAGCTTGATAAGTTAGGATTTTCACCAACTTATCTGGTTGTTCTTTGACTAATTGTGTGGTGTAAAGATCATTTTTGTACTTGTTTTCGTGCATGAATTGGCTTTTGTACCCGTAATGTTGTGTTTGATGAATCATGCAGGTTTTAAGTCACAAACAGAGAAGAGTTGGATTTTCAGTTTCAGGTCCACGTCGATCGACGAAGACGTCTCTTCGATCGACGAGGAGATTGAAGAAGGAGCGATCGACGAAGGAAGAAAAGAGGAGATCGACGGAGGCAGCAACCACGTCGATCGACGCCATTCCACGTCGATCGACGAGGGTACTTCAGCAGCGTCGATCGACGCCAATCTCCCACAATCAACGCGAGTTCGGGAATCCTAGTCTGCATCTGTTTTCAAGATAAAGACATATCTACACCTAGATATTGTATGATACATTCTCCACTATTATATAAAGCCATGTAAATTCATTTTTTCAGGAGAGAAGACATTAGAATAGTTGCAAGATTTTAGTATTGAAGATTGATTAGAGATTCCCAAGGTTTTTGAAGTTTATGTTTGAAGATAGAGTTCTGTGGAATTATTTTCGGATTCCGATTTTTATGCAATTCAGGTTTTATTCTTCTATGATGAAAATTATTCTGAATATGTGTAACTAATCTCTTCCTCAAATTCTTGGGTTCGAATTATCAATGTATGCATGTTTTGATTAATTGAATTATTTTCCCTTTCCTTTCGTAGTTTGTGAAATCTGAGTTTAATTCATAATCTTGAGTTTGTTGGCCACATCTTAGGATTAACTAGTTGATTACTTGAGACGTAACTGTAATAGTTTTCAATCGAAAGAGATTTTCACAATATAATCTGATTTCTTGTCGTAACTAAAGGAGATTAATTGTAGGGATAAATCTGTAGATCTTTGGAGTTAATTAATTTATCTT
>JAPKLW010000368.1:490118-536600 GCA_026898455.1 Plectranthus barbatus
ATCTGTATTTCTCATAACCGTTTTCAACCAAAGTATTTTAAATTACTATTTACTTTTTATTCGCAAGGATTATGATTTGCCAAACAACCAAAACCCAAGACTTTGATTTTCCTAACCAGTATTTTAAGAACACCTGATTTAGTATTTAGGATTTTTTGTCGTTTCATTCCCTGTGGGATCGATAATTTTCATTTGCCGCTATATTATTAGCTTTGCTAAGTCGCTGTTAAATAATTTAGCGATCAGAGCTAATTCTTCAATCCTTAGAGAAGAATTGAAGATCCAAGGGGGTAGATCAAGACCTAGCAAATCTAATTGGGGAAGATTTCACTTTCTACTTATCAATTGTAATGGAAGTATTTGATTTCAACTTTGTATTTTTACAATTGAGAGGTATGTTGCTCTAATTCAATTTGGATGTTGATTTGAACAAGGATGCATGAAGACTTGGTTTGATAATTGTTTGTTTACTTTCCTTTGAGGGATTGATTTGCACTTGAGCTTGTTTCTTACCTATTAGGTGTAGGTAATAGCCAGCCTTTAGGTAGTTGACGTGAACGTTGCAGCCAACACGCGGACGGAATCGTCGTGATAAGTGTATAATCTTACAATTCTAGTTCCAATCCATGTGCAGTGCTAGTTTGTAGGGCGATAATTGACGGTCGATTGGGAGTGAGCTAGTAATTAATAACGTAGCTGTTTGCAATTTCTAGTTCATCTACCAATAGTTATCCTTAGCAAGTGGCTAGCGAAATTAGAGTCGATTGCTCAACCTCCTAGGGATTAAAATGTGTCATGGTTCACTGCACTGGACAAGGAAAGTATTAGCACATGGACTGAATTGAGGAATGAGTTCCTGGAAAACTTCTTTCCCCCGAATGTCATTAGGCAGAGAAGGAAGGAAATCATCAGATTCGCTCAAAGACCTGATGAGAGCTTCAGTGAGACATGGGAGCGATTCAAAGAGCTACTGAGATCTTGCCCCGGACATGGCTTTCCGCCAGGAGAACAGGCATAAGCATTCTACGAGGGACTCAATGAGAAGACCGTCAAGTTGGTGGACACCACACTGGGAGACACCATCATGACGAAAAGCGGAAAGAAGGCCATGGAATTCTTCCAAAAGATGGCCAACAACACTCAACGGTGGTCCTCAAGTCGAACTCGGCCTGTGATGGCGATCGAGAAAGTGGTGGAGAAAGTTGCCGAACAACCTGATTTGGCAAACGAACTGAAAATGCTAAGGAAAGACTTCGCTGCACTGAAGCAGGAGAAAACAGTTGCTGTAGTAGAGCCTGTGCAAGATCCGTCTGATGGGGATTGTGCCGCTGTAAATTTCATGCAAATGGGTGGTTACCAAAACAACTACCGTGGAGGATATCACCAGCATAATCAGCAGCACAACCAGCCCTACACTTTTAATCATGCGAGGAACCATCCTGGATTTTCCTACGCGAACCCCCAAGCCGCTGAGCAACCACCACCTGGGTTTGCAGTGCAAGATGGAGAAGTGGTGGAGAAGAAGAAGCCAAATCTCGAGGAGATTTTGGCTAAATTCATGAAAGGCTCCACCGATACGGTAGCCAAGCTAAAGCAAGAAATCGCAAGCGTGAATACTAAAGTGGACCAGGTGCAGAAGCATGTACAAATCATAGAAACCCAGGTCAGCCAGATCGCCGATGCCCTCGGAGCCCAACACAAGCCGGGGCAACTTCCGAGCAACACACAGATGAACCCCAAGAATCAGAATCAGAGGAACCAAGTGAACGCCATCACTCTGAGAGGGGGAAAATCCTATGAAGGGCTAAAGCAAGCAAGGACAGATTCAAAGGAGGATGAAGATGTCGAGCAGGCCAAAGAAGTTGTCGTTGATGCAGCCCCGTCGATTGACGGAGGATTGCCGTCGATCGATGCCAATCCAAAGGCCACATCAATCAACGAGACCTCACGTCGATCGACGCCCACTCCTGTCGAGCCACCTATGTATAAGCCTCCCTTGCCATATCTGCAGCGGTTTGCCAAATCAAAGATGAACGAGAAGTATGCACGCTTTCTTGAGAACATGAAGAAAGTAAACATCAACATCCCGCTGATTGAGGCACTACGAGAGATATCGGGGTATTTGAAGTTTTTGAAGGATATGGTCTCACAGAAAAGACCCTTCGTGGAGCACGAGAGGGTCAATTTGTTCGAGGAATGCAGCACGATTATTCAGAAGAAGATGCCGCTTAAGAGAGAAGACCTTGGATCCTTCACGATCCCCTGTGTCATTGGAGGAGAGACCTTTGGGAAGGTCCTTTGCAATTCCGGCGCATCCATCAACTTAATGCCGCTGTCAATCTTCAAGCGACTAGAGATCGGGAGCATCAAACCAACGACCATATCGTTGCAGATGGCTGACAGATCGGTGTCCTACCCAAGAGGCATCGTGGAAGACGTACTTGTGAAGGTGAAAGACTTCATCATTCCAGCAGACTTCGTGGTACTTGACATGGAAGAAGACCACAACATCCCGCTTATCTTGGGGAGATCTTTCTGGAAGACTGCTGGAGCATTGATTGACATTCGAGACGGCAAACTGACGTTTCGAGTTAATGACGAGTCGGTCACCTTCCCCATCTACAAAGCAGTGCAGAAGCGTATTGAAGAGAGCTACCAGGAAGAGTGCCACATGATCAATTGTTCAAATCCGGTGATTTCCTCTCCCTTTCCTTCTCTTAAAACTGATCCGAACTTTCTGGAGAACTGCTTACTACACTCTTTGTGTTTGTCTTCAGATTTGGATAAGGCGAACAATGAGCTTATGGATTTGGTGAAGGAGCTGGATGTACCCGAGGGAATAACACATGAAAAAGAAAACAAACGGGAGCGATTTCCAAGCAGACGCAGCCAGAAAAAGAAGTGAAAACGTGGAAATACCTCCACGTCGATCGACGCACACCATACGTCGATCGACGCAGCCTCAGGACCCACATCAATCGATGCAACAGTAACGTCGATCGATGCACGAAGGAAGTCAGACACGGAGAGTTCATCGGCAGAAGCAGCGCGACGTAGAAAAGGGATTGCGGCAGTTTCACCCATGTCAACCGATGCGAATTGGGGAAAGCTACAATCTAACTCTGATCCGCTGGTTCTGGAACTCAAGATGCTTCCGGCACACCTTAGGTATGGGAAGTTGGAAAAATTACTACGAGTTCTACGTAAGTACAAGTCCGCCATTGGGGGAACATTGAGAGACATCAAGGGGATCAGCCCCTCATTTTGCACACACAAGGTCCTTCTGGAAAAAGACACCAAGAAATGGGGGATGCAAGTTATCAAGAACAAAGATGGAAAGGAGGTCGCGAAAGGACCTGCCTGGACCCGACCTCCCTGATGGTGATTGAAGTCTCCGGGGGATAAAAAAGTTTATGTTTGAGATCAACTACCAGGTATCATTCCCTCTTTTGTCTGATTTTCAAACTTATTCCACTCTTCGAGTTGGAAATAAGTTTGGGGGGATGTGGACAAGAGATGGAACGTCCTATCTTTTATTTGTTCTGCTTTCTGTCTTTAATTTTTCTGGAACGTCCTATCTTTCATTTATTCTGCTTTCTGTCTTTAATTTTTCGTACCTTTCTATTTTATGCTATTTTGTGGGGAAAATTTTTGAGTTTTGAAGATAACCTGAACGAGATTGTGAGATTAGAATTGATTGAGGGTTGAGTATTGAATTGATTGAGATTGTGGTTAGATGCCTATGAATGTAGAATATCGCAAGATAGGACTGATTTGACACTTATACTTGCATGATGATTGAGCTGATTTGAAATTGACTGAGGAAGAAATTTTTTTTGAATCCTTGTGTGAGAATTTGAGCCTTTATTTCGTTTGATGTGATATTCACATGTGTGTTTTGATTTCTCTAGAACTTGCCTATTTTCTGTGTTGAGACTGCATAGTGTGCACAAGTTTAGGAAATGATATTAGGCCATCTTTGTTAACCCAATATCCTAAACACTGTCCCTTCACAATAAAATTTTCCCTAGTTAGCCATTTTGAGCCTGTACAATTTTTCTTTCCTTGTCTATGAGATTAAGAAAAGTATTGTCTCACTCGTGTCTTGAGTTGTGGTATGTATGGGGATTGATTAGTGAATTGGTGATAAGATATGATAAAGTAGTGGTGAAAAGATGTATGAAAAAGAAGCTAAAAGAAATAATTAGAATTCTCATAAGCTCTCTGAAAAGAAAGGAATACAAAATTATCGAAAAGAGCATAAGAGATTCAAAATGAGCTAAATATATATATATATATATATATATATATATTGTGAGTTTGTTGATGTATATGAGGAGATAAGGTGGATGATTATAGATAGTGGTTGGAGATGTTGAGAGTCATGAACTCAATTGATTTAGTCACTTGGCCATATTTTCCTACCTTATCAGAAAAAGCATACGTTACAACTTTTCGAAAGTCCTTTTTTATTCTAGACTTGTGTGCACATTCTAGCAGTGGAGATATTAGAAAATCTGCAAGCCTATGGCAGAAATTTCTTCATACATGTTGTTGAGTGCTTTCATCTTTACTTTAAACACTTGAGAGTTGAGCGATACACTCCCTGTGAGTTCTTCCACGGTTGATGAATTTTCTGTCTCTTTCAAATTGCTTGTGGGTAGTGGATTCTTGGTTCTCGACTGTGATGAATCTTGTGAGGCATTGCACTTTAACCACATAATCTTTTGACTTCTTTCTTGCCTATTGATTGAGGACAATCAAACGTTCAAGTTTGGGGGATTTGATAAGCTCATTATTTCACTCACTTATCTATATTATATTTATACTATTTTTTGTAGTTTTATTGAGTTTATATATATATTTTATGCATGAATCAATATTAGGTGGTTTTAGGTGTATTTTGATGTTTATACAGGTTTTTAGGCCTAAACCCACGAGAAAACCGTTCCGAAAGCAGTGACGTGTAAGAGTTGCAGTGAAGAGTTCTTCCACATGAGGAATTCGAGCTATTGGCACATGGCAATGGATGAAGCTTTGAGTTAGCTCTCCAACGCAACTGGAATCGGGTCAATCGGAGTCCGGGAGAGGAAGTTATGGCCAAAACCGTGAGACCGCACAGAAAGGGCGAGAAGCTGCGTTGATAGACGTCAATCAGCATCGATCGATGGCAATTTGGAAGCCATGTCGATCGACGGGGACCTACTGGCGCGGGAAATTGGCTGAATTCGAGTTTTTTCATATATTTAGCCCTAGATTTGATTTGATACACCTCCACCTCTATATATAACTTTGTAAATTCGATTTTTCAGAACCCCCAATCATAATTCCCAATCATTCCTCATTCCAGATTTCAGATTTTTGAGAGATTTCCTAGAGTTCTAGGGTTTATGTTTGAAGACAGAATTTTGTGGGAAGACATTCCAATCCAAGTTTTTATGCAAATCAGGTTTTATTTTTCTATGATGAATATTACTCTGAATATGTGTAACTAATCTCTTCCTCAGATTCTAGGGTTTCGAACTATCAATGTATACATGTTTGATTAATTGAATTATTTTCCCTTTCCCTTCGTAGTTTGTGAAATGTGTGCTTATTCATAATCTTGATTTGCTGATCACATCTTAGGATTATCTAGTTGATTACTTGAGACGTAACTGTGATAGTTTTCAATGGAAAGAGATTTTCACAATATAATCTGATTTCTTGTCGTAACTGAAGGAGATTGATTGTAGGAATAAATCTGTAGATCTTTGGAGTTAGTTAATTTATCTTGAGACCGAGCGGAGATAGGTAATTAATTAATCTACTTTACGAATTGTCCAACAAAGAAGTTCGTAATACTTTTCTGATGTTTCACTACGAAGAGGAATTAAAAATTGGGAATTAATCGATTCATTCATACATGTCATACTTGATAGGTAGATATCCCTGGAATTTGTGTTTCTCTTATTTGAATCCAAAAGCTTTTTAATTACCTGTTTAATTTTCATTAGCAAGTATTGCGATTTTCAAAACAACCAAAACTTTTCAATTGATTTTCCTGACCAGTATTTTGAGAACTTATGATTTAGTACTTAAGGTTTTTCGTTGCTTCATTCCCCTGGATCGATAACTTTAGGGTTTACAAATTTATTTGCCACTATTTCTATAATTAATCTGTAGAAATTACAGTGATCACAGCCTCGTCTTGATGGAAATCTGGGAAGGATTGTATGATCATCTCCTGTGCGATAAAATCGACCTGGTGATGTTTCTTGTCCTCAAATGTCCATTCCTCCTTTGGCTTGTCTATGTATTCGACACCGCCTGGCTTGTCTGCTGTCGCAACGATGACTTTGGGCACATGAATCTTCAGAGGTCCGTCATCCAGGACTTCATCCATCTCTGCATGTTGAGCTCTTAGTTGAATGAGACACTTCTTCTTCCATACTTCAAACCTCTCTGGATTGTACTTGGGAAGACTAGGATGAGTTATCATTTTCTAGGAATAACCTGCTCGCTAAAACACACTAGATAAAAAGTAAGAGTGTAAGGAAGTACGTATCCGGTCTTAAGTGACTCAAAATAGGACAGTCTAGAAAGACCAACCTATGCTGATACCACTTATTGGTCCCAGATCAGAGTACAAATAATGTGCAGCGGAAGTATTTAATAAGCAAAATACACTCTAAGTACAGACCATTCAGTTTCTATAGTAGTTTCTTTGGTTAACTGTTTTTAGAAACACAGTTTGATTTTAGCCAGGAGATTAGAATAACAGTTTTACAAATCTCAACAGTAGACAGTTTATACGCTTCAACACTTACTCAGTAAGTATTGAAGATTTTGAGATATCTTAGAAAACTGTAAAGTGCCAAATGTAAATAAAACTGTAAACCACATAGGATATTATAGTGGTTCGGAGCCTTAAGTCCTACGTCCACTCTTCGGATATCAGATTCGGTAATTCACTAAGTTATGAAGATACAATCCTCACGATCTATAACTAGTTGCTGTAGAAACCTCTGTCCACAGCAAGATGGATCACTAGCCCAGGCAGTTGTACTTCACTCCTTCTTCAGTCCGTCGAAGGCTCTGCATCTTCTCTGAGGACCAGCTCGAAATTGCTCCTGCTATTTATAGGTGAGACACCAAAAAATAGTCGGTAGAGACATTGAAGAGGATGTTCAATCATAATCCATGCTCTTCTGAAAAGTCGCTTGTCTCTCGCCTTTTTCTACTACAATGTACTGTAGGATTTTCCCGTGAACCGAATCATCAAAACCAATTGAACCGGATCGATTTATGGATATTGTGCACAATTAAATTTACAATACAACCTAGCATGCTCCTATGAATTTAATATTCAGAATTGTTGATTGAGGAATTACCGTTATTCCATCAACCACGCAATACAATTTTATCTGCGGAAAAAAAAATTAGAACCCTAATTTCTTAGATAAAAATCGAAAAAGAAAAAAGAGAAGAAAAGGAATTATGTTCTCCAGATCAAGTCTTCATATCTGTATCCCAATGCTGTTCAGATCCACTACTGGTGAGGACTCCGTAGATCTATGGTTGTGCAAGGCCAGAATCGAAATTCTCCTCCTTTGCACACAAGCCGTCGCCCCTCTCTCTCTCTGCCCTAGGTTTTTGACTGATTTGAAGAATCACAAAAAAGTTGGCTGGGGTTTCCAGAGAAAGTGGTATATTTATAGACCCAGGGTTTTATCCCTAATGGGCTACTGGGCTCAATTCAGCATATTTATTTGGGCCAGACCTGGGACCTAATGCAAATTATAAAGTGGGCCTATAAATTAATTAATTCCCATGTCCACAACCCAGGACACAATTAATTAATTAATATTAATTCTTTTTCACCACAGAATTAATACTTACCTATCCCTTTATTACCACGTTATGAGAACGGGCTGCATTAATTGAGAATCCCCATATATAAGGTTACCGGACATTCATTAATTAATCGGAGCCTCAGACAAGCTCTAACTACAATTAATTAATATCAGCCTGCAGGACTTTGGCACGATGAATGTTATTGAGCTACTCAGGGAATGTCCCTATCCTATTACTCAGATATGGTTACCTAAACCCAGTCTCAGGCGGTACTACACGAACTGCTGCTATCCAAGATGCGGATATACGAGCACGTTACTCAGACTCTTCACTATGGCAAGTCAAAGCAACAGTCAACCCGTTCAAACCCCTGAACCTTCGTTAGGGTTTGGACTCAATCAATATAACGAGATCTTGTATTCGCTGATGTCAGACAGACAAATATATCTCACTGCGGTCCATCAATACGCCACCCCTGCGTACCAACATGTCAAGTATCGAAGATAGACTACTTATTCCGACAATGCCGCAGCCATCCGGACAGACATATCCTCATACGCTGTCTCGGCTGTGATCAAGTTTATGTCTCACTAGGTCAAGTGATCATACTGTCTTTTGCGATCTACAACACGCCGTATGATCGTCCCTATCGGTGAGACAAGAGGATACCATTGTTCAAACATGTAAGATTGTTAACAGATAGAAGAAATAAATCGTTGTATACTCATAATAATAAATGCTTTCAGTATACGAAACCCATCAATCTCCCACTTATATTCAAAGCATAACTAAGCTATTACAGAGTATACAGTCTGTCTATCTAGCATGCTATCTCTTTAACCACTATCACGAATATGTCTTTTGTAAACTTTCTGCGGCATGCTCTTTGTAAACGGATCAACAAGGTTGTCCTTAGTGTCAATCTTCTTGATTAGCACAGCACCTCTCGATATGATTTCTCGTAAGATATGGTACTTTCTCTCTATGTGTTTGCTTGCCCTGTGAGACCGCGGTTCCTTTGAGTTTGCCACTGCACCAGAGTTATCACAATAAATTGTGATGCTCCTCGGCAAACTCGGAATCACACCCAACTCTAAAAGGTAGTTCCTGAGCCATACCCCCTCTTTCGAGGCATCGGAGGCGGCGACATATTCTGCCTCCATGGTGGGTCAGCAATGCATTTATGCTTTGAGCTCCTCTAAGATACAGCTCCACCTCACAGGGTAAACACATATCCTGAGGTCGATTTCTTCTCATCCTGGTCCCCTTAGAAATCCGAGTCTGTATAACCCACAGGGCACAAATCCTCACTATGATAAAACTAGGCATAAATTCCTAGTTCTTTTCAAGTACTTGAGGATGTGCTTTACAGCAGTCCAGTGCGCCTGTCCAGGGTTAGACTGATATCTTGCTACCATGCCAGCGGCATAACATATATTTGGCCAGGTACACAGCATCGCATACATAAGGCTACCCACCGCCGAAGCGTATGGTACAAGACTCATCTCATCTTTCTCCCGCTATGTCTGAGGACACTGCCCACTAGAAAGATGAACGCCATGTCTGAAAGGTAGCAAGCCTTTCTTGGCGAGTTGCATGCTGAACCGGGCTATCACATTATCCACATAGGATGCCTGGGATAAGCTCAACATTCTTCTCTTACGATCTCGTAAGACCTTAATCCCAAGAATGTAGCCAGCTTCTCCCAGATCCTTCATTTGGAACTATTCGGATAACCAAGCCTTGATTTCCGACATCACTCCCTCGTTGTTTCCAAATAGGAGTATGTCATCAACGTAAAGTGAAAGGAAAACCACGCTCCCACTGACACAAAGTCAGTAAACACAACTTTCGTTTTCCAACTGTGCAAATCTATAGGATTTAATCACATCGTTGAAACGTAAGTTCCACGACCTTGAAGCTTGCTTAACTCCATACAAGGACTTCCTAAGCTTCCAGACAAGATGTTCTTCGCCCTTGCGTATGTAACCCTCGGGTTGCTGCATATAGATGTCCCTACCTTCTTCAAGGTAACCGTTTAGAAAAGTTGCTTTGACATCCATCTGCCAGATCTCGAGGTCCATATGCGCAGCTATGGCAAGGAGTATCCGGATGGATTTGAGCATGGCTACGGGTGAAAAGGTTCTGTCATAATTAATGCCCTCTTTCTGACTATAACCCTTTGCCACCAGCCTGGCTTTAAAGGTCGTGATCTTTCTATCCGCTCCTTTGTTTCTCTTGTATACCCATTTGCACCCTATGGCCCTAAAGCCATTCGGCAAATCAGTTTTCTGGTATACATCCATAGAAGTTATGGATTCAATTTCAGAATCCATGGCGACACGCCATTTGGCAATATCCTTGTCCTACACTACCTCTTCGTAAGTCAGTGGGTCAGAGTCCTCATGTCCGTCTTCCGGGCTCAAGTCCGAAGACTCACCCACGAACATGTAACTTTCCCACTACGACGAGGCATCGGTGCCGTGTCAGTAACTCTCCCACTACGACGAGGCATCGGTGTCATGTCAGTAGTAGGTGCAGTAACTTGTGGTCCTGCACCTTGTACTGAAGAACGTGTCTGTGGTGCTGAACCTCTTACAGGTGCACCCACATCTACACATTCCCCTTCCCTTAGAATTGCATTCTCGTTCTCAATTTCTTGAAGAACGATATCACTCCTTGATTTGTGATTACTCACATACTCGTCCTCCAAGAATCTAGCATTGGTGCTAACAACGACTCTCTGACTCTCAGGACAGTAAAAGTAACCACCTTTCATTTGCCTGGGATACCCTATGAACAACATTACTTTTGACCTGCTTTCGAACTTATCAGGTTCCTTTGACAGTATGTGTGCCGGACAGCCCCATACTCTAAACTTACACAAACTTGGTTTGCGACCAAGGAAGAGCTCGGAAGGTGTCTTAGGAACTGATTTAGAAGACACCACATTTAGCACGTAAGCTGCTGTCTCCAATACGTAGCCCCAAAACGAAATTGGTAAGTTTGCATAACTCATCATTTATCTTACCATCTCTAGAAGAGTCTTATTTCTTCTTTCAGCTACACCATTTTGCTGGGGAGTACCCGGTGCAGTCCACTGGGATGTAATCCCATTTTCTGACAAATACTGCAGCAACTTATTACCGAGGTATTCGCCACCACGGTCAGATCGCAGTGACTTGATAGTTTTCCCGACCTTTTTTTCTACTTCAGCCTTGAACTCTTTGAATTTCTCAAAGCATTCAGACTTGTAGCGAAGCAGGTAAACGTATTCGTACCTTGAGTGATTGTCAATGAAAGTGACGAAGTACTCGTACCCTCCACGAGCCTGCATGGACATCGGTCCACATAAGTCAGAATGAATCAATTCTAACACTTCCTCTGCTCGAGACTGACTAGCCTTGAAAGGCCTAGTTGACATCTTGCCCTCGATGCAGGATTCGCTGACTTGATAAGGTATAGCACGGACTAAGTCCAATTACCGTCATCTGCAAGTCTCTGAATCGACTTCAAGCTGATGTGACCCAATCTCAAGTGCCAGAGATATGTAAGATCCTCATCAAAAGAAGTTTTCTCTTTCTAGGATTATCAATTACGGATGAATTACATGCAATATAAAGGACAAATTTGATCGTAGTAACATAAAGAGTGCAAATCAACATTGCATGATGAATGACATTGTTATCGCCAATGATTGAAATCAAAAATAACAAACATCCATAGAAAGTTGATGAAATTTGTCCTTCCGATAAATCACGGCCCATAAATAAACTCTTAAATGTACTTAGTTCATCAAAACATAAAGAAAAGAAAACTCCATGATGTTCCATCATAAAACGTTGCCTTCATCCAGTTTGGTATCTTCTTGTCATCACTCACCAGCCTTGTCGGCACGGTCCCCTGCAAAGTACAACAACATGATCAACAAGTCAGTGCTTACAGCTCTTGGAAGAGCAACGCCGCACTCTAATCATGCTTCAGTTATACATGCAAATGGCATACCCTGTCTGGCCTTGTGGGCCTGACAATCTTTCCTCCAATGTCCTTTCTTACCACACCTGAAAACACTTGTCCCTCGAAGTTTCCCCATAGGCTTATTAACAACTCCTATGTCCTTCGCAGTTACCTTTTCAACCTTCTTCTTAATCGCTTTTTTCGGCTTCATACCTTTCGATACAGCAGAATGATTACCAGAAGTAGCTAAGGCAACCTTCTAGGATTCATAACCGATTCCGCTGCCATCAAGTTATTGAGCAACTCGTTAAGAGTATACTCCTTCTTGTTCATGACAACAATCAGTCTGAAACTCTCAAAGGATTTGGGTAGAGAGTTCAGTATGATATCGACCTTAGCCTCAGCGTCGATACCTCCACTGTGCACAGTAAGCTCATCCATGAGGTGAGTCATGGAAACTACGTGCTCTCTCACTCGATGTAATAATCTACTTCCTCTTGCGAGGATTCAGTAATGGGCACTTATAGGACAAAGTACTTGTAGAATGAACATGTGTTCTTCTGCAATTAGGATGTATTCAAGGTTGCGTTTCCATTCCAGGAAGTTTGGACCAGTTAGAGAATTTTTTGTGCGAGAATATTGATAACACTATACATAGACATATCCGAAATAATAAGAACATACATGTAGAACTTCGAAAACAAATGCATTGAAAACCTTTTAATAAATCAAATACAAATGTTTTCCACTAATTGCCCAAGAGTTCCCACCGCAAGCTACACTCGTAGACGTTTACGATGTCACCCTCAACCAGAACTGCGGATTTTAAGCCCCAATCCATTTAATTTCACTACCATGTCAGGATGCTTTTGACACTAGAAATTAATAATTAGTGAAAACCTTAGACAAAGCCATCTCTCAAGAACAGGGATGCATTTCTTGCATTATATCCTAAGATGCTTCTAAGCCATTAACCACAAATTTAACTCCGGCCAAAAGAGACAGTTTAGCATGGCACGTAACCACACCGCACAACCCTTAAAGCTTTTGTTATCTATAATTTAAATCAATCCTAGAATACTTGTGAAAGAGATCTACGCAAGCTACACTCGTAGACTTTAACGCAAAACCCTCCCACTATTCACATGATTTAATTGTTTGTCTAGAAATCCCAACAACCGTGCCCATGCACCTCTAGGAACTAGCAAGCTACACTCGTAGACGTTTACTAGAACGAGAGATACACTTACAGCCTAGGACCGCTTTGTGGAGGTCTATTGATTTTAACTAAAAAATCTCCTTAATATTTTCTTTTAAAAGGTTTCTTATATGCGTATACATAATTTCTTTGTTATTATATTTTTCAAATTTTTGCATGTAATTAAACAAGCCCAAAAATTCCCAAAATATAATAAAACAAGAGAAATTAATCACATAAGCATGCTTGGAAAGCTGTAAATAATAAAAGCGAGAAAGCATGCTTTTCGTATTATCTACACATGCTTAATTGCGCACATAAATAAATCACATATATCATACGAGGACAATTAAGTCAAATAAAAAATTCCTCGTGGCCCCACAAAATAGAAAAAATAAATTCTATCTATTACAATTTGAATTTTGAATCTATTAGGATAAGTCCAAATCTATTCAAATCTTTTCAAATCTTCTAGGGCCTTCAAATCTTCATCCACCAAATCTTTTGGGATTTAGGCCTTTGTGATCTAATGATTTGCCCTGACCCTAATGCAAACCCTAGGTACACAGGATTGCACAAACCACCAAAACACGAGCCACCGCGACGGGACAACAGCCGCCGACGACGACACCACCGCCGCTGCTGCACGCGCCTAGCGCGCGCTTGCATGCACGCGTCGCGCGATTGCAGCCCTCGGCCGCAATCCTCCGCACTCAGGCTGCGCGCGCCATGCGCCTGCCGCCGTACCATCGCCCGCTGCTGCCGGCCCTGCATCGGCTCCGTCTTCGTTCTTCGTCCTCGACCCGTCCAATTACAAATTTGAAAATACAAAATAATCTATTCTATTAAAATTTCCAAATCTATACTAATCACGGATTTTTTCGTGATTTTACAAAATTAATTCAGCCATACACGGATAAACCACCGCGGGCTGAATTACACGGGTTGCCACGAGGAACAAAAACCATCCACAATACAAAATAAATTCATACATGCATATCAAATTTAATTATGCACAAAAGAGCCATAAATCAGAAATCTAGCTCTGATACCATTTGTAGGGTTTTCATGTGAACCGAATCACCAAAACCAATTGAACCGGATCGATTTATGGATATTGTGCACAATTAAATTTACAATACAACCTACCACGCTCCTATGAATTTAATATTCAGAATTGTTGATTGAGGAATTACCGTTATTCCGTCGAGTCTGATCCAATCTTTTGCGTTTGGATTTCCAACTTTAATTCAACCACGCAATACAATTTTATCTGCGGAAACAGAAATAAGAACCCTAATTTCTTAGATAAAAATAGAAAAAGAAGAAAGAGAAGAAAAGGAATTATGTTCTCCAGATCAGGTCTTCAGATGTGTATCCCAATGCTGTTCAGATCCACTACTGGTGTGGACTCCGTAGATCTGTGGTTGTGCAAGGCCGTAATCGAAATTCTCCTCCTCTGCACACAAGCCGTCACCCCTCTCTCTCTCTGCCCTAGGTTTTTGACTGATTTAAATAATCACAAAAAAGTTGGCTGGGGTTTCCAGAGAGAGTGGTCTATTTATAGACCCAGGGTTTTATCCCTAATGGGCTACTCGGCTCAATTCAACATATTTATTTGGGCCAGACCTGGGACCTAATGCAAATAATAAAGTGGGCCTATAAATTAATTAATTCCATTGTCCACAACCCAGGACAAGATTAATTAATTTATATTAATTCTTTTTCACCACAGAATTAATACTGACATACCCCTTTATTAGCACGTTATGAGAACGGGCTGCATTAATTGAGAATCCCCATATTTAAGGTTATCAGACATTCATTAATTAATCAGAGCATCTGACAAGCTCTAACTACAATTAATTAATATCTTATAATTCCTGAGTAGTACCACTCAATCCTTATCACTCGTGCCTGAACTTAATCAGCCTGTAGGACTTTGGCACGATGAATGTTATTGAGCTCCTCAGGGAATGTCCCCATCCTATTACTCGGATATGGTTACCTAAACCCAGTCTTAGGCGGTACTACACGAACTGCTGTTACCCAAGATGCTGTTACTCAGGCTCTCCACCATGGCAAGTCAAAGCAACAGTCAACCCGTGCAAACCCCTGAACCTTTGTTAGGGTTTGGACTCAATCAATATAACGAGATCTTGTATTCGCTGATGTCTGAAAGACGAATATATTTCACTACGGTCCATTAATACGCCACCCCTGCGTACCAGCATGTCAAGTAACCAAGACAGACTACATATTCTGACAATGCCACAGCCATCCGGACAGACGTGTCCTCATACGTTGTCTCGTCCGGGTGTTTCTCCAGATTTCTGCTGCTCGCGTACCGCCTTTGGAACAACTGGTGGAGCTCCGCAAAGGTGGAGATGCATCCTCGTGGCAGGCTCACGAACCACTCCAAAGCGGGGCCTATCAGACTAGATCCAAAATTCTTGCACATGCAAGCTTCGCGTTCTTCTGCCGGGATTGACGCCGCGAACATTTTCTGCTTGTAGATCGCGATGTGGTTCTCGGGGTCGGTTGTCCCATCATATGGGACGAAGTCGGGGGGAATGAACCTTGCAGAGATTTCCACGTCGGCTATGCTGGGTGCAAACGGTGAGTTTGCATAACTCTCCCTCGCGATATTCCTCTCCCGCGGCGGTACACCGGGGATACAGGCCAGGAGAGACTCGAAGTAATTCATACGACTTCGGATCTTGTTCATCGCTAGATCAAGAGCGGGTGGCCTCTCTTCGATAGCCCCAGCACGGTGCCCTCCTCAGAGGTTGGGCGGCGCGTGCTGGCCTTGCACACTTGCAGGGTGCTCGAATTCCGTATTCAGATTTCGAGGAGTCACTGGGGGGTGATGCGTTGAACTTTCGGGGATCGTGACCCAGGGTTGACAGTTGGTGGCGGATCTCTCAGCCCGAAGGCACTGATTTCTTCAATCATCTCGCGGTGTGCCCTAGTTATTTGTTCTATCTGGAGGTTGACTCAGGCAATCTCCTGCTGCGCGTTGTGGATTTGGTTCATGAGTTGGACCACGGTTGGGTTGTTTATGGCGGAAGGATGTGGTGGTGGAAAGCTCAACGCGAGTTGCATCGTGCAGTTCTGCTCCATCCCCAGCAGGAGGTTCTGGAGTGCATTTTCTCGGGGTTGAGGACCCTACTCAGGTGTATCCTCCGATCCAGGACTCACTTCCGGTGCGTGATCGTCGGCCATATCCTGCAAAACTAACGAGATTACATTCCAAAGGCCTCACGGTTGGCACCAAACTGTTGAGGTTCGATTTTTGTTGAAATAGAGACCCATGGAACTTAATAGAAGTGAGACGAAAATACAACTAACGACTATAAAAATGAGACCCCAAATACCGGCCGTGACGGAGTTTTCCGGTAAACAATGTAATTGGTGCCGATGTGTGCTTGTGTTTCTTCTCCTAGGGGTTAAACACGTGCCTCTAAATGAACCCTCCACGTCCCTTTTATATCACAAGGGAGGTGGTTACAACCTTTGCTAAGTTCGACGGTGGTTCCGATATTCGGGGGGAGGCGTCGGTAGTGGCCGTTGGCGCCGTTTTGGTGGGGTTAGTTAGCTGAGGACGCTCCAAGCTTTGTAACGAGAGTGCATCAACGGGCATGCAAGGTCTTCGGGGGTAGTTCCTATTTCGTCAGGTGAAGGTGGCATGAGCTGCGGTTGTTCCAACTTCCTTCCGATATTGGTGCGCTTCTTAACTTGGAGTCTCCCGCCTGGGTCTTGCACGAAGGTAGCATCACCATCATAGGGACAGTCGTAACTTCGACTTGGTACTGGAGGTTATATTTTGGCGCTCAGGTTTGATTCGGGTCGTTGCTTTGGAATGGTTGAGCTCGTTTATACGTTCTATTCTGGGCCACAGTCATTCATAATGGGCCTGAGCCTGACTTCTCCAGCCCAATCATTTTTGGGCCCAACAATGCTCTTGTAATCTCGTTACTTATTTCGAAATGCTTGGTAAAACAAATCCTTGTGGACCCAATGGTAGCTCAACAAACATCATTTTTGCTGAGGGCCCTCCAAGACATGAAGAACCTAGAAGACAAGATTGTGGGGAGCACCACTACTATAATAGGACTTAACGGAGAAGTCCAACTAAAAATTAGCACCATGACCCTACCCACCCACTGCAGGGGGATACATCTCGACAACAAATTCATGGTAGTAGACCTACCATAAGGTCATCAAATTCCCCACTTAGTGGGGAATACACACTATTCAGAAGGTTCTATTATGCCAGCTTTAAAGCGGTATGCATGCAATAGCACCTCACGGAGGGGAATATTCAAAAGCCACATAATAGGACAAGGAACTAGATGAAGTATGGATCGATGAAAGTGACAACAAAAGAAAATCTTTCATTGGGGCCAAGCTCAATTACAGACTACAACGTTAGCTAGTAGATCTCCTTAGAAATAAGAAGCAAGTGTTTGTCTGGCTGCACTGGGGCATGACCGGTCTAAAATAATGACCCACAAGCTACGAGTAGACCACAAATGTAAACCTATACAGCAAAAATTTCACACCATAAAAAAACTAAGCCATAAATGAGGAAATACATATGTTACATGACATCGGATCTATACGCGAAGTGAAGTATCTACATAGCTAGCGAACGTAGTGGTGGTCAAGAAGAGAAATGGAAAAAACAAGGTATGTGTAGACTACAAAGATTTAAACAACGCATGTCCAAAAGACCTATATCCCCTTACTCACATCGATAACTTAGTAAACACCATGGCAGGTCAAGAATTGCTTAGCTTCATAGACGCATTCTAAGAATACAACAAAATACAATTGCACCTCGAGCACTATGAGAAAATGACATTCATGACCAACAAAGGCATATAAAGTGATGTCATTTAGACTAAAGATTGCATGGTAGATCTATCTGCGTCTTGTGAACAAGATATTCGACCTTCTCCATGGAAAAATCGTGAAGGTATACATAGATGACATGCTAGTGAAATCCCTGAATCCAGAAGAGCATGTACAACACCTCTAAGAAGCCTTCCACATCTTGAACAATACAACATGAAGCTAAATCCGACAAAATGATCATTTGGTAAGAAGACCCATCGCAACTAAGGGTGATCCAAAACATCAGCCACCCAAAGATCCCAAACGAAATTCATAGGTTGACCGAGAGAATCACGGCCATAAACAGGTTCATATCGAGGCACTCTAACCAAACTCACAACTTTTTCAAAACTTTATGAAAAGGTAAGACGCTTAAATAGAAAAAAGAAAGTGTGAAAATGCTCGAACTGAAGGGACTTTTACTTACAAATTGAATTGCATAATCCGATAGCCAAGGAAAGATTATTGGATATCTTAAATGACTACTATGTCTATGATTAAAAATCTACCATGCTCCTATTGAATGCAAAATAAGATTTGCGGAATACCTAAATGGAATTTATTCTAATCTGTTGCATAGGGATTTGATCTTGAATACTTCTTGCACAAAAAGATTCAATCCTAAAATAATCAGAATTAAATCTCTAATTTTTTTTGAATAAAAATTGAAAAAGAAGAAGAGAGAGATGAAGAATTATCCTCCAGATCTGATCTTCTGATTTGTATCCCTCGCTCTGATTCGAATATCTAGTGAAGATTCCCTCCTGATATTGTGCCTATCGAGAAGAAGAATCTTCTTCCCTTGGTTCAGATCCAGTCGACTACAACAGCTCCCAAATCTCTGGTCAGCAACTTAAGATCTTGTGGGGTGTTCTGATCTGAGAACTAAAGGGGTATTTATAGGAGCATTTTGATCCTTAATGGGCTTGAGCTTTTCATGGACCAGACCAGGGACTAGTAAGCAAATTACAAAGAAGCTCTGTCAATTAATTAATTCTCATATTCAACCCATAATATAATTAATTAATATTGATTCATGCCACCAATGAATCAATATTATCCTACCTCTTTCTTACCACGTTATGAGGAACGGGTTGCATGGGCTTGGTATATCCCCATATTTAAGGTTACCGACTCTCATTAATTGATTTAGGCTCTAGCAAGCCTACAAATTAATTGACATGTTTTAATCCTAAGTTATTCCAATCAATCCTTTTCACTTATGTTTACATTTAATCAGCCTCCACGACTTTAGCATAGTGAACCTTCTGAGCTTCTTAGGGAATGTCACAACCCTATAGTTGATATGGTTACCTAACTACAGAACTAGATGTCATACACAAGCGAATATCACTAATGATGAAGATATACAAGTACATGTAAGATTCTCCATCATAGCATCTCAAAGTGATACACAAACTTGTGTATACCTCTTAAACTTTCATTAGGCTTCAGATATCATCAAGTCATCGAGATCAAGATTCTTTTAATGTCAGATAAAAGAATCGGTCTTAGTTAGTTCCTATCAATACGTACCAAACGTACCAGCACATCTAGTGACCAAGATAAGCCATTAATCACTGACTGCATTGCAGCTTAAACCAACAGTCTTTCCTAGCATTGTCTCAGTTGTGATAACCATTTATATGTCACTAAGTCAAGCAATCCATAAAATCTTCTGTGATCTACATCACACCATATGATCTCCCTATCGACGAGATAAGAGAATAGAGTCTCTTGTGATACATGTTTGTTAATTCAGACAGGAGATGGTAATATAACAATAATGATTATCAGTATATTAACCTAAAACCTAGTTCATAATATGCCAATCATAATGCTTTCGGTATATAAATCCATCATGAACAACTCAAAACTTCCTCGAAAATCCCCCTCTATTATCCAAGCTAGAGGTTGGTGAGACATTGCTACTATATTTATCAGTATAGAGGCAAATTAGGCCTAGTTAGGGAAAAAGAAGAAGAAAACACCCGGTGCATTATGTAAGCAAACCTCTAATAGATGCGGAAATAACATACATCGCGCTAGAGAAGCGGGCAATGACCCTAGCGATGGCCAAATAAAATCTTAAACCGTATTTCAAAGCACACATGATAAAAACTGTGACTACAAATTGATAAACACTCATTTTGTGCATTTACTGATGTGAATTTGATGGCTTTTTTTTTACTAAGATTAGGTCGTTCAGTGATAATTGTATGCCATGCCATATTCATATACTTTTAAGAAATATTACGTTTGGCTTGGTTTTGGGACATCTTTGCAAGATTCACGCACAATTGAGCCGTTTACGGGATATGATCGAGCACCATGAAGCTAGTTGATGTATCGTTGCACCAGGAAGAGGAAAAAGTGAGAAGAGATTGATGAAAAAAGCTTCCAGTTGTAGTCGCAACTTGAACGGCGACCAAAAATGCATGAACGGCGTTAGCCGATCATGCATGCGGGCCGCCGATCGTGTAAATTCTCACAAAAAGCTTCAGCGCATGAACGGCGACCAAAATGCATGAATGGCGACCGCCATTCATGCATTTTGGTCGCCGATCGTGCAATTTTCAGGCATTTTCCCACGATGCAGGGATGGCGACCCGGGTACACACTCAGCGGTCGCCATCGACGTCTTATGGGTCGCCAATCATGACTTTTTTGGCAAAAATTAATCCAAATCCCATATCTTTTTGGGTTTGAAGAAGATTAGTATAAATAAAGGCTTCCAAGACTCAAAAACTTCCCTTCCTCATTATTTTTCAATCTCCCATAGTTGGAGAGAGCAGAACGAAGCAGAATTCAAAAGCACAAGGCTTAAGATTCAATATTGAAGATTTGGGTTTTTGGTTTCATGTTTTCTTTGTTTTCGTACTCTCTTTACTCTATTTTTATGGAACTTAGCGTGATTCGCTAAGTCTTTTGTGGATTCTAGGGTTTTGAAACTTGTTGAATAGTTATTCTGTCGTTTATATGATTTGATTTTTCCCTTTTCATCAATGTTTTAATTATATCTGAGCTTTTCTTTAATTACGTGATATTGGCCATTGATTGTAATTCGAATTGGTAATTTTTGAACTGAGAGGTCTAGGTTATTGATTACGCAGATTAATTAAATTTAATAAGTCAATTACCCAAGAGGAATTTGAATTATTGAAGGGTTTTAAAAATCTAAGGTTTTTATCATGAGTAAAAGTTTGTTTGCGCGTCCGAGAGGAGTCACTGGGTCTTTTAAATCTATGTTATGGTTTAGAGTCCGAGAGGGTCGCCTGATAACATTTATGAGATTAACTCACAATTTTGGATATTAAATTAGAATCGGATTATATAAATGAATGTTTGATTGTTCTTCACAGTTGACCGCCTTGGAATCCTGTTTTCTCCATATTTGTTATACTCGATCTTTTCATTGTCTTGCTAATTAATTGCTTTTCAATTATTGCCAAGTATAAATAAATCAAACTTCTCTATCGGTTGTCTAGATAGTAGTAATATATTTGTGTTTTAGTGCTTGATAAAATTTTGAGACTGCAATCTTTGTGTTCGATAAATTATTACTTGCCCTCTGTAGTGGTCTGTACACTTGCAGTTTTAGCGTGTTGCAAAATACGCTATCAAGTTTTTGACGCCGTTGCCGGGGATTGCATAGAGTTATAATTGACACTAATTCTGATATTACGCTATTTACTCAAGACTTTATTTTTACGCATTTTTATTTTGTCTTCTATTTTTATCACTTCGGTTATTCTGTTTCAGGTAGTATATGCGACTCAGGTCGAAGGGTCCAGTACTTGAACCCATAGATCCAGAAATTGAATCCACCTGTCGAAGGAATTCCGTCAGAAGAAAATTAGCATTCCCAATGGCCGACAATAATCAAGCAGCGCAGATAGCTGAGCTGCAGAGGCAACTTCAAGAGATGAACTTGAGATTACAGGAGCAGCAGTCTCCAAAAGTGCCTCGACAGCTGACCATTGACGAGATGTACGAGCCAATGAATGACCAGCATCACAATGCTGATTTCGGATTGAAGGTGAGCACACCCAGTTTTGAGCTGAAGACTGGTCTGATTCATACTGCTCAGCAGAAACAGTTTGGGGGGTTACCATCTAAAGACCCTCATGTGCATGTCCATTCTTTCCGACTCCTATGTGACACGGTCAAACATAATCAAGTGTTGGTGGACTACATCAGATTAATGTTATTTCACTTCACACTGCGTGATAGAGCCCTATCTTGGTATTTGTCGCAGAACCGCAGTGAAATTACTACTTGGGAGGAACTCTGTAAGTTGTTCCTGATCCAGTTCTTCCCATCCAGCAAGGCCATCAGGCTACACACTCAAATAGCCCAGTTTAGGCAATTTTCAGGAGAGTCTCTCTATGAGGCATGGGAGCGCTACAAGGATCTTTACGTGCTTGCCCGTGTCATGGATTTACTGAGAAGCAGCAAATTTGCTACTTTTATGGAGGGCTTGATGATGAAACCCAGAAGCACGTGAGAGCTTCAGCTGGAGGGTCGCTTACTGCTAGACCTCCACAGGAAGGGTTGAAGTTGCTGGAGACTATGGGAAAAAGTGAGTACAACTGGCCAGGAGACAGGTATGCGCGCAAGGTGGCAGTAGTTGATGACACTGAGGATCTGGTTACTGAAATTAAACTGATGAGACAAGAGGTGGCTGCTTCCACCAAATCACTAGAAACTCGTCTTACTAAGCTGGAGAACAACATGCCTCAATAAGGATTTGATCAGGGGGTTGAGAGGCAAATGGAGGATGCTAATTATGTGAACCAGAGGAATTTCAAGAATAACAGGGGATATCCAGCGGGGAACATTACCTACCATCCCAACAACAGAAATCACCCCAATTTTCCCTACGCCAATCCGAATAACGCACTGCAGCCCCCACCTGGTTTTTCTGCGAACAATGGGGCTATGAATGAGCCTAAGGAACCGAGTATGAGGGAACTCCTGACCCAGTTTATATTCGTGTCTACTGCTAAGACTACTAAAATTGAGGGTGATGTGGCTCAACTATAGACTGGTATGGGTGAGATGGGGAAACATTTGAAGCTGATGGATACACGGATTTCTCAGATTGCCAATGTGATCGGCAATCAACACACTCCTGGACAGTTTCCCAGCAATACCGTAGTAAACTAGAAGGACCACTGCAATGCCATTACTACTCGTAGTGGTAAAGGTTATGAGGGTCCATCTATGCCCGTTGATACGCCTGTGTAACCTGAAGTTGCACAGCCTGCTCCTATTCTTCCTGAAGAAGAACAGACTCTAAAGAGCAAGGGAACTTGTCCTGAAGACAGTTCCAAACCAGCTGGTCCCATCGCGGTTCCCTTCCCACAGCGATTTGCTAAGAAGTAGAAGGAGGAGAGGTACAAGACATTTCTGTTGCACATGAAGAAGATCCACATCAATCTCCCTCTGATTGAAGCTGTACAGGAAATTCCTGGGTATAAGAAATATTTGAAGGATATGGTTACCCAAAAGAAGCCCTTTGGCGCATTCGAGACTGTAAATTTATTTGAAGAATGCAACGCCATTATTCAGAAGAAAATGCCGGTAAAAAGGGCTGATCCTGGCTTCTTTTCTATCACCTGCGTGATTGGGGGCAGACTTTTGAGAAGGTGCTGTGCAATTCAGGGGCCAGCATCAATCTGATGCCCCTCTCCACCTTCAAGAAGCTGAGGATTGGAGACATCGAACCGACCACCATTAGACTCCAGATGGCTGACAGGTCGGTGAACTACCCTGAAGGGGTAGTAGAGAATGTGCGAGTGAAGGTGGGGGAATTTATTTTCCCAGCTGATTTTGTGGTCCTAGACATGGAAGAGGACCGAAATATTCCACTCATTCTTGGGAGGCCCTTCCTTCATACTGTTGACGCTCTCATAGAAGTGAAGAAAGGAGAGCTCACTTTGAGGGTGAACGACGAGAAGATCACCTTCTCCATCTACAGAGCCATGGAGCGACATGACTCCGACGACTGTTTCAAGGAGTACGACATGGTGCGGGTTTTGTATCCTTTTGACTGTTATTTCTACTAATCCTTTAGAATATGGGGTACAAAATTTTGTTTATTCTTGTGATGAGCTATATGATGCCTGTGATGAGCTGCTAGAGTCTGTTCTAGCATTAGATGGTGCAGGTGAGAAGAACAAGGTGGAAAGCGTCCATTTTCTGAAGTTAAGGAGCAAGGAGGAAAAAGAAGAGGCTCGCAAGAAGGCCTTGCTGCAGGAGGACACGAAGGAGCATCCTGTGCTGGAACTGAAACCCCTACCGGACCATCTGAGGTATGCCTACTTGGGCAAAAATGACACATATCCGGTAATAGTATCTGCCACTTTATCTACTAGTCAATTGGATAGATTACTGCGGGTTTTGAGAGACCACCAATCTGCTATTGGGTAGTCGCTATCTGACATAAAGGGTATTAGCCCTTCTATTTGCATGCACAAGATTCTACTAGAAAATGGGTACAAGCCTAAGGTGCAGCCGCAGCGAAGGTTGAACCCCATTATGCAGGAGGTGGTGCGAAAGGAAGTGCTGAAAATAATGGACGCTGGCATGATCTATGCCATCTCGGATAGCAAATGGGTGACTCCCACTCAAGTGGTGGCCAAAAAAGGAGGTACTACCGTCATCAAGGACGAGAGTGGCCAGGAGATCGCCCATAGGCCTGTTATGGGCTAGCGGATGTGCGTCGACTACAGAGCATTTAATAGTGCTACTCGTAAGGACCATTTTCCTCTCCCTTTTATTGATCAGATGTTAGATAGGTTGGCTGGATATGAGTTTTATTGCTTTTTAGATGATTATTCTGGATATAACCAAATTGTTATTGCCCCTGAGGACCAACATAAATCAGCCTTTACTTGTCCCTATGGTATTTTTGCTTATAGACGGATGTCTTTTGGGTTATGTAATGCCCCTGCTACTTTTCAAAGATGCATGATGTCTATTTTTAGTGGACTTCTTGAGAATACTAATGAAGTGTTCATGGATCATTTTTCTGTGTTTGGTCATTCATTCGATAATTGCTTGGAAAACCTGACTACTGTCCTGCAGCACTGTCAAGAAACTAACTTGGTTTTGAATTTGGAGAAGTGTCATTTTAAGGTGCGAGAGGGCATTGTCCTCGATCACAAAGTTTCTGTTGCAGGTTTGGAGGTGGATCGCGCCAAGATCGTGGCGATCTCAAAATTACCACCCCCTACTAATGAGAAGTTGGTGAGGAGCTTTTTGGGTCATGCGGGCTTCTACAGGAGGTTTATCAGAGAGTTTTCTAAAATTTCAAAACTTCTTAGTTCTTTGCTTATGAAAGATGCAAAATTCATTTTTGATGAACAATGTTTGCAGGCTTTTGAGAAGTTGAAGCTAGCCCTCACTGTCGCTCAAGTTCTTATCTCACCGGATTGGTCAGAGCCCTTCGTCCTAATGTGCGACGCCAGCGATACGGCAGTTGGGGCTCCCTTGGGACAGACAAGGAACAAGATCTTCAGAGTCATTCTCTATGCCAGCAAGACTTTGGATGAAGCCGAAGTCAATTACACTACTACTGAGAAGGAGCTGTTGGCAGTGGTGTTTGCATTTGATAAGTTGTAGGCTTATTTGGTTGAGGCGAAGACGGTGGTGTATACGGATCACGCTGCAATCCATTACATGTTTGCGAAAAAGGAAGCGAAGCCAAGACTAATCCACTGGATTTTGCTGCTATAGGAGTTTGACATGGAGATCAAAGATCGCAAGGGGTGCGAGAATGTGGTAGCAGATCACTTGTCTAGGGTGGAGAGTCTGGTGGAAGGAGATGACCCTCGAATTCGAATTACTGAGGTATTTCCAGACGAGCAGCTGCTCGTAGCTGAGGAGGTCGATCCATGGTATATGGATCTTGTTAATTATCTGGTTGCAGGTGTTCTACCACCTGATCTGTCCTCACATCAGAAGATGAAGTTCTTGCTTGACTGCAAGTTTTACTACTGGGATGAGCCATTCCTCTACCACCGCTGTGCTGATTTGGTGATTAGGCGGTGCATCGGGATGTAAGATAATGGGGGACTATCATTTATCCCCCTACGGAGGTCACTGTGCGGCGAACAGGACAGTAATAATAATCCTCACCAGCGGGTTTCATCGGCCCACCATTTACCGCAACTGTCAGAAGTTCGTGGCCAGATGTGACAGATGCCAGAGGATGGGGAACATCTCGAAGAAGGATGAAATGCCTCAAAAATACATGCTTGAGATCGAGTCCTTTGATGTATGGGGCATTGATTTCATGGGACCCTTTCCTAAGTCCCATGGATAACAAACATCCTTCTGGCTGTATATTATGTGACCCGGTGGGTTGAGGCTATCCCCACTGTGACTAGTGACTCGAAGGTGGTGCTCAAGTTTTTGCAAAAGAACATCCTAACTCGTTTTGAGGCACCTCGAGCACTGCTGAGTGATGGAGGATCACACTTCAAGAACAAGTGACTGGGGAGTCTGCTGGCAAAATATGGAGTTTATCACAAAATTACATCTCCATACCACCCCCAGGCCAATGGGCAAGCTGAGTTGGCTAATAGAGAAATTAAGCAGAACCTAGAAAAGTCTGTGGTTTCTAGGAAGGATTGGGCTACTCGCTTGGATGATGCTCTATGGGCGTATAGGACTACATTCAAGACTCCAATTAGTATGTCGCCGTACCAGTTGGTGTTTGGGAAGTCATGCCATCTACCGGTGGAATTGGAGCATAGAGCGTACTGGGCAGTAAAGAAGATCAACTGGGATCTGAAGACTGAGGCTGAGCAGAGGTGTCTGCAACTGACTGAGCTGGAGGAGTTCCGGACTGAAGCATACGAGAGATCTACGCTATACAAGGAGCGCGCCAAGAGATTCTATGATCAGCCCATTCGCAGCCGTGACTTCACGCCAGGGGATCAGGTACTTGTATTTAATTCCCACCTCCGTTTGTTTCCTAGAAAACTTAAGTCTAGATGGACTGGCCCGTATTTGATTCAAAAAGTTAATTCTAATGGCACTCTAGATTTACTTGGGTCTGATGGCACAAAATTTACTGTTAACGGTCATAGAGTCAAGACATATGACCAATCTGAGCCTGTGTCATTTGTATGTGAGCAACGTTTAGATGACCCTTAGGTTATGTACTGCTGTGTCTGGCTACAGACATTAAATAAATCGTTTGTTGGGAGGCAACCCAACGTTTATTTGCTTTTAAGTACATTGTTTTGGCCATTTTTGGTGTCGTTTCTCCCCATTTTCAACATTATACGTTCACTTTTGGTTGTTAAGTTCATTGGGTGCAGGAAAGGAGATAAAACCAAGGATTTTCACTGGAAATTACACTAACGACGACCCATTTACATGGACGGCGGTCACCGTACGTGAATTTTAGGTTGCCGAGTTCATCGTCAAATTTTTCAAGGTTTGTGACATGAACGACAACCCGAAAACATACTTGGCGGTCACCAAGCTTGTTGGTTGGGTCGCCATTCATGCAAAAAATTTGAAGTTTGGTTCGGGGGTTGATTGGCGACCCACTTACATGAATGGCTGTCACCGTTCATGTAAACGGGTCGTCGTTCGGGTAATAATCCTGAATTATGGTTAGTGACGGGCTTGGCGACCCAAAACATGAACGGAAGTCGCCAATCGTGTAATCTGGATCGCCGATCATGCCAAATTCAGATTTAAAAACGATTTCTCCCCCTTTCCTCCTCACTTTACAATTTCTTCTTCATAAACCCTCCAAACCCACGACTCCACACCATCTTCTCTCTAAAATTCCTCCTCCAATGCACAAAATCTCATCAAATCTTCCACACATTACCCACCCATCATAGTTAGAAGGCTTCTATCCATTTACTTTTTCTAGTTTCGTTCAAAAACATGGAATCCCCAATATCTTGGGTTTGCAATTTTTGTTCCAATTTTGCTTCATAATCAAGGTAACCTTCTTACTTTAGCTACTCCATTTAATTTCGTGCATTCTTTTTCATTCCATAGTTGATAATGTAGGTTGAATTTTGGATTATATGTTCTAATTTTCATTTTTAACTATTAAAGTTGAGTTTCAATATCATGTTTGGGCATATTTATTGTTATTGTTGATTAGTTTAGCATTCCTAAGGCTTAAGAGTTGAATTGGGGGGTTTGGATCCTTGAAAATTGAATTATGTTTAGTTTAGGACTTTGAGGTTGTAGGAATTTGCATCTGAAATTTAATTTTCTACAATTATTCACATTGATTGTTTCTCTAGCTATCTTGGGTTGATGCTTGTTTTCATTGCATTTATTTAATTCCATTAGTATTGATTGAGTTTAGATTTAGGTCTCATTTGCATGTTCACTTTTGATTGAGTTTGGGGGTAATGGTTTTTTATATTGGAGTTGTAGATGATGGAAATTGCTAATTCGAGTTTAGGAAAGTGAATGCATTTGAGCTTATTCGAGGGGAATTAGTTTACTTGTTTTGATAGTTTTTCATTGTCTTTCTTGTTGATTGGTTTTGATTATAGTCTTTTGAGTGCAGATCACCATGCCTCCGAGACGCCGAGCAGTTGAGGCCCCCCCCCCCCCGCCTACCCCGGAATCTATGGGGATTGACCTTGGTGAAGAAGAATATGTGGTGCATTTTTAGCGATTGGTCAAACGGGGAATTTAAGGCACGCGTTACATCGACACCGACGCTCTTCAGACGCTTGGATTATATGATGGTGTCCTGGAGCTTTTCAGCAACATCGGGTAGGGACCCATTCTCACTCTATCGGCCCTCACCCACAAGAGAATCACCTATGAAGTACTCAGCACACTCCGGGTCACCACAACTGATAGGACTACACCGAATGGGGCTCAGTTCCGAGCTATGAACGAGGAAAGGTCTCTCTCAGTCAAAGAGATCAATCGTGCATTTGGGGTCCCTAATCTGGGCGACTATCTACAGACTCAAGGATTCAATGTTGCGGTCCTTTTGCCACAGCTTACTCTTCCAGCTGACAGTAATTGGGTGTTGGGGACATCCAAAGCCACCCAGATCCGCAACCCTGTACTGCGGATTATCCAGCACATTCTGGCGCACAAACTCTTTGCCCGGAAAGATAATGGCTCTGTTAGGGAATCCGAGGTCATGCTCATGTATGCTATGTTGCACCAGTGGAAACTGAACTTTGCTATAACCTTTCTACTACAGTCTCGAAGAGTCGCGTCCGCCGAATGGGGAGTCATCTGCATATGGGGCCTTTAGACCCACATCATACACTCCGTGGGGATTTCTACTGTCTGGATGAGAGCCGAGCCTATGGTATTGCTGGACTTGGATCGGTTGGCCGACCTCCGCTTCATCACCACAAGCCACCCTCCCTTCTACTTCCTACAACGGAACAAGATGCACTTTCCTTTGCCAAATCCCGAGCTAACTAATGTAGGGATTTATAGTTACCGCGACAACTGGCGCCTGAATACACTGGCCCACATTCAGGCCATTCAAGCTGCAGAGGTCGAGCACGGGCCTCACCGACCGAACGAAGAGGATAGAGAGCAGGGGGGCGATCGACAGCAGGGGGCGAGCAAGGACAAGGCTCCGGCCAGCCACTTCTCTTAGAGCAGCCACCCCCGGATCATACTCAGGCCGATTCGTCCCATCGACCCACAGGGGAGTCCTCTACTTTCTATGAGCGCCACACTCACCGTGTGACATTTAAGAGCGGCTGACTTCACTTGAGAGGTAGTGGGCAGACTGGGACACGCAGCTACAGGCTCTATCCTCAGCACAGACCACTTATGCCACAGAGCGCCACTCTTTTGAGGAGGAGCAGCGCCGTCAGTGGGAGCATCAGCAGGTAGAGTGGGACCGCCAGCACGAGGCTCAAGAGGAGATGCGCCGGTTCATGAACCGATTCCCACAATATTGGCCGCCACCGCAGTGACTCCCTGTAGAGGTTTCACACACATCACCGTGATCTTTTCCCCACAACTTATTCTTTCCTTTGTATCGAATAAGTTTGGGGGAGGGGGTGTGATCGGGCAATGTGTGCTTCTATCCTTTCTGTTTTTTATTTACCTCTTGTTGATGTGGAACTAAGATTTGTGATCTAAGATGGCACTTTGTGTACTGTATTAACCTGATTCATTAACCAGTTTGTAATTATTTAATTTGCTTTATGTTTTAAAAATTCCTTTTAATGCTTTTAATTTTCTTTCAATTTATTTTGTTGTAGTGGGTCTGTAACCAGAAGCTCTACTATTTGACCACAAGGTGTTGGGAACTGAATAAAGTTTCAAGGGTTATATCTGCATATTATTGATCAAGTTAATGATGACAATTTTTTTCTTTCTCATGAAACCTGCATTGTTGAACCACGCATGAATTGATGAGGTGTGTACATTTGTGGAATTAATACTGGCCTCTAGGATATGCTTATAGCCAGTGAGAAATTGATCCTGTGATTCGTTTGATTGAGAGAATGTCACTGTATACTTTGCCTCTAGAACTTGCTTTGGTTTATGTCTCAAAATTGCATAGAGAGTGTCATGGACTTAGAAATGATCTTCGGTCATCGTTTCATAAGCCTCATTAAACCCAAACACTAACCCACTAC
The DNA here is from genome assembly GCA_026898455.1 of Plectranthus barbatus. NCBI lineage: Eukaryota > Viridiplantae > Streptophyta > Magnoliopsida > Lamiales > Lamiaceae > Plectranthus > Plectranthus barbatus. The sequence continues at coordinate 520,635 of JAPKLW010000368.1, forward strand.
ATAATCTGTTGCTAAGCCCATTGAACCTTTAAACCCTTCTTTCTAAACCGGATGATAGGAGGTGTGAATGGAGTTATATGGGTATCTATTGATGATAGGTGGTGAGATTAAATAGTTTTATGGTAATAAATTGTCCAGAAGCTTTGTGGTGGACAATAGAGTAATACTTTATTTCTAGATATATATATATATATAAAAAAAAAGAATTTGCACAAAGTGTGCATAATGTAAGTGTTGAGTTTATTAATGCACAGAGTGTGCATAGTGTCATTGTCGAGTTTGAATCCTATTGAATTGTACCTAAGGGATGTGTATTCTTTCAGTTGAGTTGTGGTATACTGAATAAGTCAGTCAGTCAATAAAGTATAGTATGTGATGAGGATTACTTGTGTGAATGGAGTTATAAGGTTGCATTTATTCAGTCACTTAGCCAAATATTCCATACCTTTCACCAATGTGCCTACATTAGAACCTAGAAAAAAGACCTTTTTGATCTTTGTCCTACCACTCCCAAAGTCAGTGGAGAGTTTAGACGATAAGCAAGCCTATGGTAGGAAGTTGTACAATTGACAGTTGAAAGTATACAGTAGCCTTTTCTATACTTTGAGCGAAATTTGAGTGATACACTATCTTCTGAGAAGTAGACTCCTAGAGGTCGGGATTGAAACTATGAACTATTGCACTAAATTGATGAGTGCCATGTTTGTTGGTGTGGGAATCATAACCCTCTTTGTGTCTGAAACAAATTTTGATCAATAAATGCACCCCTCGTGTTTACCTGTTCTTTTATTTATCTTCCTCATTGTTCGAGGACAAACAATAGTTTAAGTTTGGGGGGTTGATAAACACTCATTTTGTGCATGTACTGATGTGAATTTGCTGGCTTTTTGACTAAGATTAGGTCGTTCAGTGATAATTGTATGCCATATTCATATACTTTTAAGAAATATTACGTTTGTCTTGGTTTTGGATATCTTTGCAGGATTCATGCACAATTGAGTCGTTTACAGGATATGATCAAGCACCATGAAGCTAATTGATGTATTGTTGCACCGGGAAGAGGAAAAAGTGAGACGAGATTGACGAAAAAAGCTTCCAGTTGGAGTCACGACATGAACAGCGACCCAAAATGCATGAACGGCGGTCGCCGATCATGCAAGCGGCCTGCCGAACATGTAAATTCTCACAAAACGCTTCGGGGCATGAACAGCGACGGAACTGCATGAATGGCGACCGCCGTTCATGCATTTCGGTCGCCGATCGTGCAATTTTAAGGCATTTTTGCCTGATACAGGGATGGCGACCCGGGCACACGCTCAGCGGTCGCCATCGACGTCTTATGGGTCGCCGATCTAACTTTTTTGGCAAAAATTGATCCAAATCTCATATCTTTTTGGGTTTGAAGAAGATTAGTATAAATAGAGGCTTCAAAGACTAAAAAACTTCCCTTCCTCATTATTTTTGAATCGCCCTTAGTTGGACAGAGCAGAATGGAGCAGAATTCAAAAGCACAAGGCTGAAGATTCAATATTGAAGATTTGGGTTTTTGATTTCATGTTTTCTTTGTTTTCGTACTCTCTTTACTCTATTTTTATGGAACTTAGCATGATTGGCTAAGTCTTTTGTGGATTCTACTGTTTTGAAACTTGTTGAATAGTTATTCCGTCGTTTATATGATTTGATTTTCCCTTTTCATCAATGTTTTAATTATATCTGAGCTTTTCTTTAATTACGAGATACTGGCCATTGATTGTATTTCGAATTGGTAATTTTTGAACCGAGAGGTCTAGGTTATAGATTAAGACGCAGATTAATTAAATTTGATAGGTCAATTATCCGAGAGGAATTTGAATTATTGAAGGGTTTTAAAAATCTAAGGTTTTTATCAGGAGTATAAGTCCTTTTGCGCGTCCGAGAGGAGTCACTGGGTCTTTTATATCTATGTTATGGTTTAGAGTCCGAGAGGGTCGCCTGATAACATTTATGAGATTAATCCACATTTTTGGAAAATAAATTGGAATCGGATTATATAAATGAATGTTTGATTGTTCTTCACAGTTGACTGCCCTGGAATCCAGTTTTTTCCATATTTGCTATACTCAATCTTTTAATCGTCTTGCTAATTAATTGCTTTTCAATTATTGCCTAGTATAAATAAATCAAACTTCTCTACCGGTTGTCTAGATAATAGTAATATATTTGTGTTTTAGTGCTTGATTATATTTCGAGCCTGCAATCTTTGTGTTCGATAAATTATTACTTGCCCTCTGCAGTGGTCTGTCCACTAGAAGTTTTAGCACGTTGCAAAATACGCTATCACAAACCCACTACGAACTGTATTCTCGAAATCGAGCCTCTTCGAAAGTCTGTTTAAGTGGGCAGTAGAAATCGGCGAATGATTACGTTTTCTTAACGTTGCTAATAGAATAGTGGCAAAAGTTAAATTATCAATCGCACAAAGAATAATACTATGAGTTATTTCTAGTTTATTAAATGTAGTCTTCGAATTATCGTCTAGACAACTCAAATTGATGGATTAATTAAACTAATTAAAAGAAAAAGGATCAAAACTCAAAAAAAGAAAAAGATAGATTCTAGGGAAAAATTCTAGCCTGGATAATTATGCAATGGAAAATTAATATAAAAAAAAATAATTTAATCTTTTTTATGGTGAGAAATCAAATAAACAAAAAAATCAAATAATCCTTCACCTCTTGATCGTTTATATAATTCTAATATCTAGTTTATCAAATTATCTCTACAATATTTAATTTTGGATTGGACAATTAATAAATCATATTGTGAAACTTCCTATTCCGCTATCTCTTTCATTTGACCAGTTCATGAGAGATAGCTACTAACTAGCATACTAGAAAGAACGATCACGCACATTCAATATTAGAATTAAACCAAGAAAATCATAAACCAAAACAAGAGGGCAATTCAATTAATTAAACCAATACATGAATTTAGAATAGTTGTTAAAAACCTAGAATCTGCTATTAAATTTAGCTACTCATAATTGAAAAATATAAACATAGAATTCATTAAAGAAAAGAAAAAAAGAATAATCAACATTAGGAGTTGACAATAATAAAATAATAAAAAGCACAGTAGTTTTTGTGCATGATTCATATATTTGTGCCAGTGGACCATGTTGGTTTAGATTAGGATTTGATCTAAAAGTATCTTTAGAAACTCCCGCTAAATTTTTACAACTACACAAATTGACTCATATATTTTTATCCACACATCTGATTGATGCTATTCCGCTTAGATCGGATAGCTAACTTGATTATCTATTAGTAGATATTTATTAATGGCAAAAACTTGCGTTAGGCAGACCTAAACGGTTTACGCGGGTTTTATCCTACCCAAATGGGGTAACCCATCCCAAATAGGGTTTATTAATCCCAATTAGGATATATTATATGGGTTTGAGCTTGGGTTAATGGATAAAACCCGCCTAAATCATTTAGGTCTGCCTAACCCAAGACCTTCCCTTTATTAATAGACCAGATTATAATTTTTGAGTGAGATATGGCTTATTTGCTTTAGCCATTTTTTTAGCATGTGAAAATCTAATGCAAGATTTATATTTAAATATTTTTTTATCTTTCCCAATCTTCTAAAATCTTGATTTATCTTATATCTTAAATCCTTGATTTAATTTTCAATCTTTAATCATCCTTATTTTTATATTGCAATTAATATACATAAACCTATAACACTTCACCACCAAAAGCCTAAAATATACCATAATACTATAATGTAATTAAATCACATACAACCAAATTAAGACTAGGAAAATAAAAAATAAAATACATTGACAAGTGATATAAAATATGGACTTTTTAGCGGATACGGACCAGAGTCCAAACCACACATGGCGATCAAGTCACAAGAACTGGCCAATTTTTTGACGGACTTCTCAGTTGAACTACAAATCAAAGCAAAGAGGGAGGTCTCGAACCTCAAACATAGGGAAGAAATCAGAGAGCCATGGACTTTACAGGTCAATGGGGATGTGCACATAAATGCGGCCGAAACAATATTAAAAGGCGCTTGGGGAGAGACCTTTGAACAAAAAACCGGTTTGGCTTTGAAGCTACCAATAATTAGTCAAATATAAAGCTCTGATAAAAGCGATGCAATTGGGAAAGGAGCTCGTGGTTCAGCGGATCCAAATTCAATTTGATTCTCAGCTGGTGGTCTTCCAAATTATCTAGAAATAGCAGGTAAAAGAGCCCGAGCTCCTCAAGTAACACAAGTTAATAGCAACCCTAAAAGAAGAGTTCGAGGAGTGAAAGATAAGGTGTGGGGCAAGTGTTGAAGTATACTATAAAGAAAACTTTTAAGTGAGTTTTGTCATGTACTTAATCTCCTGTAATTAACTTAAACAAATGTTATCACATTGTTGCAATCTCACGATTGCATGTATATCCACTTATCTTATATTGCAGACAATATGGTGGGTGTGTCGTCTCACTGAAGATTGCATTGTTGAGTTACTTATAAGATATAAATCGTATTCACAACTGAGATATTTTTGGATAAACAATCATTTTAGGTTGTAGTATAAACTTGAGATAAGTAGTCTTGGTTATTAGTTTATACTAGTGTGTGGTGTCGCATTAATTGATCGTGGTGAAACGTGTTCTTCTGTTCTGACTCTATGAAGAACCAAGGTCTCGACGACTTTATTATTTCTTAACCCTAGATGTGATATTTAGATATATGCAAATGATTGTTTGTTAGTTTGACTTACCATGGGTAAGAATCAAAAGGATGATTCAATATGCTCTAAACCTTGGGAAACAACATTATTTGAATGTATTTATTCAGTCATATTAGGGCATTGTTGTTGGTCCCGGTTTTTCAGAGTATAATAATACGATACGCAGCGGAAATAAAGTTAATTGTTTTCTTGCACGCTACTTACACACAGCTGACAACTGGCAACTGGTCAGCTGGTGCTGGTTACTCAGTACGCAGCTGACAACTGGTCAGCTGGTGATTCAATACTTAAAATATTTTAGCCTTGTTTGCACAATTATATCAGTTTCTGAATATACTCCAGCACTTGAGTGCTGGGTTTAAAATATGAATGAAAGACTGAAAGCTGATAAATAACAAAGGATTTTATAGTGGTTCAATCAATCGATCTACGTCCACTCTCCAGTCGAAGCACTGGAAATTCCACTAAGAGTAATCAGGTACAGGTCTCCTACGATCTATCTCTAGCTGGTGAATGCCTCGTCCACCAGTTCACTAGATCAACCGCTCCCGGTCCTGGATCCTTCTTCAACTCTTCACAGCTAATGGAGTGCGAGCACGTCACTTCAACCTCCACAGCTAGCTGGGTGTTTTAGTTCTCCCAAGAACGTAACAGTCTCTACGGCAGAATGCCCGTAATAACTCGAGTGCTGGTGAGCACAGGAGCTGCTGTGAACTCTCTCGAAGGAGAAAGAACACCAAGTGAGATCTTTAACTTACAAGCTTAAAGCTTGAAGTCTCGTGTTTGATAAATCAACACACGGAAAGCTTTATGGAAAGCCTCGAAAGTACTTTATGCGTTCTTGCAATAACTTCAGTTCTTTCAGTGGTTGAGCAGAGATATCTTAATATTCAATGTGTCAGCCGAGGTTCTCTAATAGATCTAATGTCTGAATGTTGGTGGTTGCGACGTATTTATAGCCGCAGGAACCGATTCAAACTTTCTAGCCGTTTGGACACATCCGGAAAGGTGTCAGACCTCGGATGTCCTTCTGACGGCGGCAGGTATGTTTTTCTGGAAAGGAACCATACCTTTGACCGCTTTATCTGACACAGATCTCTTTGTGTCAGAACGGCTCTCTCTGTCAGTCCGAGGAATAAGACTGGCGTCTTGTGACTGATAGACTTTAAGTTATCGTTCCTTAAAGTCGTCCTTTGTCAGTCGATTCCTCAGAGAATCTTCTTCTTGTCTCTACGGCGCTGGGAGAGAGAATCTGGAATTCTGCTGGTGACATCTGACTGGTAGATCATTCTGGTGATCTTGTGCTGGCAGTCTCTGCTGGTGACTTGCCCTGGCATCATCAAAGTCTACCAAATCTCTGGATGTTAACTCTTTTCGGAATCTCCCATGACTGGTGAAATCACCGCTGGTGAATAGTGTAAGCACGTATTCTCCTGGTAAGGTTTGTCAGCCGCCTGCTGATGAAACCCTTCCCAACTGGTGAACAGTAGCCAGTCGTAAGTGCATCATACTGCTGGTGAACAGTGTCAGCACGAGTCTTTGTCAGCCGCCTGCTGATGAAACTTTTCCCAACTGGTGAACAGTAGCCAGTGGTAAGCGCTTCTCATGCTGGTGAACAGTGTCAGCATGAGTCTTGATCAGCTGCGACTTACAACTCAAAAGACCTAAACAGGACTTTACATTTAAGACTAGAGCTATGTAGAGACAACTGACGCTGGTAGGACTTAGGATTTGATCCACCAAAACTATAATCTAAACAAGTAAGCTACTGGGAAAGGAAACCTTAGACAGATTTCCCAACAATTGTATCCTGGACATCCAGGTTGATGGCATCCCCTTAAGGAGCTCATAAGGTTTATCGTATTAAACCCTGCAGGTGGAATTTATTCCAATAAGTTAATAATGTTGAGTGGATACTACTTAAGGAATTAAGATATTAATTAATTAAATATGTCACAGCTATTAATTAATTAATAGATGAGTGTTGCCTTAAACATGGGGGATTAATTAAGTCAAATAGAAGCCCTGATTCACACCGGAATAGGATGGCAGTTGCAACATTAATTCTCTAGTGGAATTAATTAATTTTATAAGTTCAAATTATATTTTGGGCTGAATATATGTGTTTGGACTTATGGGAGGCCTAATCCAATACCTTTTAAAGATCCCTGGCCTGGCCGAATTGGAAACCCTAGAAAATGCCTATAAATAGGATCTTTTGTAGGGAGAAAAATCTAATATTCCATAAGTTCATGTGTTGAACGATGGCTAGGGTTTAGTTCTCTCAAACACTTTAGATCAACATTTACTTGGCATCTAACGTATGGAGGATTGTTGTCCACCCAGCATCCGATCGTGGTTCACCAAGTTACAGCTATAAGATCTCTAGTGGAATAAATCTAAAAATATGTATAGATATATCACTGTAATTCTTGATCTACTTGATTTAATTTCTTATAAACTATGCATGTGTACATTTGATATCCAATATCGATCGTGGGGAGGAACCGTCTTCACCGGCGTGTTCCATCAATTGGTATCAGAGTCACGTTTGTGGTTGTTGGCTCTTCCTAAGATGTACAGTTGGTTTATTGTATTTTAAATCATTTAAGCATATTGTCGATGATTTTATATATTTATTTTTTTCCTCGTGGTTCCTAATCTATTTTTGGTTTTGGTGTGATGGTTTATTTGCGGTTTGTAATTGTTTTTCACCACGAAAAAATTCGAAGTTAGTATAGGAAATGATGTAATTTTATAACCTATGTTTTTCTATAAATTTTGATGTAATTTGCTGCAAAAAACGAGACCAAGAAATGAAGAACAAATATCGACAGAAAACTATCAAATCGCACCCATGCAAGGGATGTTCGTAGCTCAGCCACGGCCTATCGGCTGATACGTGTGTAAAATGACCTATATTTTGATATGTGTACATGCTTGTTTGTGGCTATTTTACTCCCGTATCATATGTTTTTGTCGTATTTTGGTTGTGTTTTTGTGTTTTGTGTGTTTGATGTGTGTAGGATAGGTTGTGGGCATAAACGAGCAATTTTGGTGGAGTTTTCGATGAAAATCGCACGTGTTTTGGAGTTTGGAGAGCTCGACCGGCCGAGCGGGTGCAGGACCGGCCGAGCGGGAGCTTCAGAGGGCTCGACCGGCCGAGCGGGTGCAGGACCGGCCGAGCGGGAGCGGACAGAGACTTGGCTTGGTCGAGCCAAGCCTTGCTCGGCCGAGCCAAGTCGGATTTAGGAGATTCTGGCGGTTATTGATGGCCTAGGCGAGCCAAACTTCGACCGAGCGATCCGAGGCCCTGGTTGCTTGCCTATAAAAGGGGAAGATGCGGTTATTTGAAGAACTTATGTCATTTTTCACATAGGATAGCTAGATTTTTCCCTAGATTCCATTTTTCCATTCCAATTCATCATAATCCTAGAGCATCTAGGAGATTAATTCATCAATACTTGGAGAAGATTGAAGATTAAAGGTGGTGGATCAAAGCAACCAAATCCAAGTTGGGGAAGATTCTTATTTCTCCTTTCAATTTGTAATGACGTACATTGAATTCAAACTTGTAATTGTACAATTGAAAGGTATGAAGTTCTAATTCTACTTGGATGTTGATTTGGATGAGGATGCATGAGATTTAGGTTTGATTATTGCTTGTTTACCTTCCTCTTTGTGATTGAAGCATACTAGAGCTTGTTCTTATTCATCTAGATGTAGGTAGTCGCCAGTTTAGATGATAATTGACACAATCATTGCAGCCAATACGCGGATAGGCGTGTCGTGATTAGTATGACTTCTTGTGTTCCTTGATCCAATCCATGTGCGGAGATTGGGCATAGGGCAATGATTTACGAGCTTTTAGGAGTGGTCTAGGGTCCGATAACGTGATGGTTTGAGGACGTTAGTATCATCTACGGTTGGTTCACCGTGACTGGGGATTGACTAGTGTAGGGTAAGAGTTCATCCAATTAGGAATTAAAATGTGTATACATCTATGATTTACCTAAGTTGATTGCATCCAAGTTCATATCAACATCCTATCTTCCTAATTGGAGCATTTGTGTGTTTTGGTTTACCAAATTGTGAAAGGAATTGATTGAGTGAATGTCGATTGATTGTTTGATTCATGTTAGTCTTACATTGTTAGCATAGGTTTACATTACTTGCCTAGTTGATAAAAAACTACTCAACGATTGATTTTGCCTAGCTATAAGATCTTTGCCGTAGTATCCCGGTACTCTAGCAGGCGAAATGGAGAAGAACCTGGATTTGATATTTTATTCTTTGTGTGGTTGAGAGTTTAATTCCATTGAACTTTTAGCCGCATCAAGTATTGGCGCCGTTGCCGGGGACTTCATTCATTAGGTTGCTAGATATTGGGGGAAAAGTGAAGCTTGTAGGCTAGGTGTTTGTTAAATTGCTTGTGTGAATTGTTTTGCTTGTAGTTTGTTGTTTGATAGTTTAATTTGGATTGTTTGATCTAGTTGTTTTGTTTGGTAATTGGAATTTTTGTGAGGTGTAGGTTGTATATGATCACGAGGTCTAAGGCTCATGAACTCTTGAAAAGGAAAGCACAACAAAGACATGAAAGTATTGAGATTGATTTGGAAATGGCTAATCCGGGGGAAGATACTATGAGGATTGGAGAGTTAGAAAGGCAAATTGAATTGATGAAAACGTTGCTTAATGAGAGGAATGGTCCTCGTAGACCACTACAAAATCTTTTCCGACCACAAGGAGAGCCGATGACCGGTGGTTTCCGACTTGGAGTAAATGCCACGCAGTTCGAAATTAAGCCTCAATTGGTTCAAATGATACAAAATAATCAGTTTGGAGGACATGCTACCGAATATCTGAATGTGCACATATCCCAATTTTTGGAAATCACGGATACCATTAAGATCAATCAAGTTCCTCAAGACTTAATTCGGCTGAGATTATTCTCGTTTTCATTGAGGGATTCGGCAAGGCATTGGTTTGAGGGTCTAGACAAGACAAATATAGCCACTTGGGAAGAGTTAAGGGAGAAGTTCCTCTTCAAATTTTTTCCACCGAGCTTAACCTTGAAAAGAAGGGCAAATATTACGTCGTTTGGGCAAAGGTACGATGAGCCTCTTTATGAAGCTTGGGATAGGTTCTGAGATCTTCTACGCAAGTGCCCTCGCCATGGTCTATCAAAGAGTCAACAAATATGCCAATTCTATGGTGGCTTGAATTATGATACTAAAGTCATGATGGATGCTTCCTCGGGAGGAGCATTTGTTGATCAAGAAGAAGAGGATGCTTGGAAAACAATTGAAAAAATGGCCGAAAACAGTTTCCAATGGCCAAGGGAACGGAAGGATTATAGGCCGGTGAAGTCGGTCAACGATGCTTTTGAGCCAGAAGATTTTAAAGAACAAATAGCGGCGATGCAAAGGAAGCTTGATAAGCTATCTACTTCGGGAAGTGGAAGAGAGGATATGATGATACTTAAGCATGACAATGCTTATTCGGAGAATGTAAACTTCGTTAACCAAAGGATGGGGTACAACAACCGGCCCCAATACAATCCTCAAGGAAACATGTATTATCATCCGTCCAACCGTCTCCACCCAAATTTCTCCTATGCAAATCCAAACAACGCTCTCAACCCTCCTATGCAATTGGAAGGAGGAGGGAGTAGTAGTCAAGGGGGATACGCAGGGGGAGGAAGTAGATATGGGAATCAAGAGATAAGAAGGAATTTTAATGAAGAGATCGATAAAAGGTTTGAGAAGTATGACGGAATATTCGCGGAAATCCAGCTTCAAATTTCTTCAATTGCTAAATAATTAAGTGGGAAACATCAAGCTGGGAAATTTCCAAGTGATACGGAGATCGTTCAAAAGAAAGGATGTAATATGATTGATGGTGAAGATAGGTTGAATGAGAAATTGGAGGTCATGACTCCAAAAGTAGAATATGTTGAAACCAAGGAAGATGGAAAGGAGTTGAAGGAAGAGAGTGTGGAAAACGAGAAAGAAGAACAAATTGAGAAGGTTCATTTCTTTGATTATGTTAGAAAAGGGGATATAGAGATGCCACTTCCGGGTGAAATTGAACGTGTTCCCATGTTAGATGAACTTGTTGGGATTGAGGTAACTTTGAATGGTGAACCACATGAACCGGGAAGTAAAGAATATGAAGAGAAGAATATTGCTTGCAAAAAGGATGATCCGGGAGGTTTTGTAATTGGTTGTCAAATTGGAGACGTAACGGTTAAAAAAGCCTTGTGTGATTCCGGAGCTAGTGTGAACATAATGTCATGGGATTTATACAAGGAGTTGGATGTTGGAAATCTTAAACCCACGAATCAAGTTTTGCAACTAGCAAACCAAGCTCTATTTTGTCCTCGTGGATTGGTTGAAGATGTGCATGTGGAAGTGTTGACGTTCACATTTCCCGGAGATTTTCTGGTGTTAGACATGAAGAACAAGGGCGGCATTCAATTGATCTTCGGAAGGCCTTTCTTGCATACGGCCGATGCACTCTTTGACATGAAACAAGGCGAGCTTACTTTCCGGTGTGGGGGAAAAGAAGTCGTTTTTGCTCTACCTCAAGGAATTTGCAAGAAGTTGAAGAGGAAAGAGTTGATAGGAAGAAAAGATTGAAGGATGTGCTTGATCCGGGATTAAACCTTATGGGGTACAAGAATGAAGAAAAAGATGACCCGGGAGATTTTGATGGAGATGAACAACTTCGAACAAAGAAAGCTCGCGTGGATGTGGATCCACCCCGAAGTGCACAGAGGAAGTTGTTTTTCCCGGAGGATGATGTTGTACTTAATCGAGGTATGAGTTTGGGATTGGCACCATGGGATCATGATTGACTTGAGGTATGGTCGTCGAGCTTTCGACGTTAAACAAGCGCTTGTTGGGAGGCAACCCAATGTTTAAACTTTGTTATTTCCATGTTTTTGAATAATGGTGTTATTGATTAGGTTTAATAATGTTGTTTAGTGTTTGTTGATAAAGGAATCTTAATTGTGTGTGGATTTACAAGTCTATCTAGCATTGTGATTGAAGAATAGGAAGGATGGAAGGCCGTTTGTTTGTGAAAATGTCGGAGAAAAGGCGAGAAATGAGGGAAACAAGGCTGCTCGGCCGAGCGGGTGCAGGCTCGACCGAGCCAAAACGAAGGCATGGGACAGAGGCGATGCTCGGCCGAGCGGGTGCAGGCTCGGCCGAGCCATGGCGTGCCAGCTGAATCGCGCGGAAAGAGCCTCTGCTCGATCGAGCCATCTGGCGCTCGACCGAGCCGCGCGCAAATATTTAAATCTCGATCGAGCAATTGCTCGATCCATTTCCCGATCGGTCAAAATTTCTCTTTCCAAAATTTTTCCCATACGTTAGTGCATTCAATTGTTCTTGTCTCACATCTCGTATCTCATGGCTAGCAAACGAGCATGGGGGGAGTCTTCTTCTTCAAATGGACGCCCAAAGAAGTTTGATGATGAAGAGTTTGCGAAATTCCAAAGTTTGGAGAAGAGGCAAGTTGTGGGCACGAAATACTTGTGCCGTGAGACATTGAAGACTCTAAAATTGAAGGATGATGTTTGGAGCCTCCTTACCGGAATCGGGTGGAAGAAGTTGCTTAGAGCACAATGGCCGGGCTACATGGAGTTATCTCGGGAGTTCTTTGCCTCGGTCACGGTCATGAAAGGAATTGGAGGCCTACCATTGTCAATGAAGTTTAAACTCAGAGGTACGGAATACTTTTATCAAAGAGCCAAAATTGATGAAATTTTTGGTAGTGATCCTAAGTCGATTTTTGTGCATGAGGATGTTAATTTGGGGAAATTTTGGGAAGCAATTACTGGGATTACATTGGATAGGAAGTTTAATATCAAAGAATGTAGAGCTACATCCATTAGGAATCCTGTTATCCGTTATATTCATAAGTTCGTTGGTAGTTCCGTCTGCGGGAGGTATGAGTCGAGTAATGTGATTAATCCGAAACTTCACATGTTGTATGCTTTGATGAATGGGATTAAATTTTCATTGGGGGCCATGTTAATGGATGCTTGGAGTCGTGCTGCTAACACCAATACTCGCACTTTCACTTGTGGAATGTTAACTCCTATTTTTGAGGATATTGGTGTTGAATTGCCTGGTCCTACTGCTCCTCCTTTGTTCTTGGATTCTAGCTCATTGTTAGTTGGCCGATTTTTAGTTCCCGGGTATAGAAATTCAATGTATTACAAATTTGGGAATTTGGCTATATTGATGCCGAGACCGGATTGGACTACAGTAGCAGATCTGTCTGATAGATCCAACTGGCTGCTGGATACCGAGGACCACAAGGATGTGGTCAGAGTGCTATCTCCTGATGGGTACTTTACAACCCTCCGGCACCTTTCTGAGGCAGAACGGCAGCAGTTGAGAGAGGGCGGTCCGAGCACCAGTGCACATCCTCAGTCTGGGTAGACTCCGTTGACTGATTGGCAGCAGCAGATGTACTCTATGTTGCAGCATACTAATGCCTCTATAGAGTCTTTGTCTTCTTCCTTGCAGGGTCTTGACACTTCTATGACTTCTCGCTTTGATGGCCTCGATAGGAGAGTTGACTCTATTCAGGAGGATGTCCGAGAGCTTCAACGCCGAGTCCCCATTCCGTACCAATCTCGCAGGGAACGCCAACAGCAGCAGCAGGATAGGGATGAGCAATGACGCACCGACTACCTTTTTACAAACTTAGTCTCACTTGACTAAGTTATGGGGGAAGTGTCGGTAGTTGGTGCTCTGGTTCATTCTCTTCTCTATCTCTCTATCTTTATGATGCTTTCTAGTTTAGCTTAGTTTAGTTGAATTTTAAAAAAAAAATTGATAATTCGATTTGGTTGTACTATGATTTACTTAACATTTGGATTTTGAATTTGGTTGATGATTGTGGAATGATTTTGGATGATGAATGGATGGATGATTTTGGCAAGTACACGAGTTAATTCTTTATATTTGGTTTTGGCATGTGGATATGTTATGGTTTGGAATGAATGGTGGAAATGGTGGATATGGTTGTATTTTTGTTGATAATTGGTTTGTGGTTTGGATTATTGGTTTGGTTTAAATGGTGGAACTAGTGGATATTGTCTAATCATTGTTGATAGTTGGTTTGTGTAAAGTTTGGTGGAAATGAGAGCTTTATTGGCTAGTTTATGCTCAATTGTTTGGTGGTGTATGCTTTGTAGTAGGTGCAAATAAGGAATGGGGAGCGAAGATCGTGCCTACTGATGGGTAACGTTTTCTATCGTCTTTCCTACTATCTAGTTTAGTTACAATTGTGTTGTGGGATGTAGATTGTTATTAGGATTGTTGAGTGCTTGTGTGTGTGTGATGAACCTAGATGAGACTTGAGATTTAATCATGATTTACTTAGTGGAGTTTGATGTCTACTTCAACTTATGATAGGGCGGAATCTAGTTTTCAAAGCATGTTTTAAGTTTAACTTTTGAATTGCCGAGTTTTGTATGTGGTTAATGCATAGGACTTGACAAAAAGCTGTGAGGTTTGAACCATGATATTGTCATATCTATTTCGATTGTGAGTGGCAAGATTGAGAGTACGAGATCTAGAACTTGCATCCGTTCTCTATCTATTGGCATGAGTGTGTAACTAGAAAATGATCTTAGGCCATCGTTTCTTAGTCCTACCTTTCACACCGGGAGTATAAGGTGGTTGTTATCATGATTTTGCCTTTCATATCTTTGACCCCCGTGATTGAGCTTTATTGGTGAATTTTTCTTGATATAATTAGGACCATATTTGGGGGGAAAGAGTGTATGAGGGTGAGAACGGTGATGAGAGTTGGGTTGGGAATTGATTGAGTTTGTATGATGAGAAATGTTGAGGCATGAAAGAATGAAATAAAGGATTGCTGTTGATCCTAGAAAAATGAGCACCTACCAAACAAAAGTTTGGTGCAAGTGTTAGAAAACGAAAAGAAAAAAAAATGTGTGTTGTGAAGCACCGACAAGATGAATGAAAGATGGTGCTAGAAAAGGAAAAAAAAAAGAAGAAAGAAAAAAGAAAAAAATGTGTTGTGAAATAAAAAGCCTCGGGGGTTTTTAGTGGTTTGAAAAGAACAAGTTTGGGGGTTTTGGGAAATTGAGAAGTTTAGTCACTTTGGCCCAAAAACACCCACCTTTAAGTTAGCCACGTTACAACCCGTGAAAAGACATTTTTGATTCTAGAAACTAACTCGTTGTAGTATAGTGGTGAGAATGGATGCAAGCCTATGGAAATCAAGCTCGATATCTTGTGAATGTGTGAATCTCATCATCCCTAAACACGTAAGGCAGTGCTTTCGTTTCTTGTATCCATTTTTGATGAGTGGTTCATGTCCTTAGTATTAACCTTGTTACAAAGTTAGGTGATGATCTCGTTTTACTTGAACGTCCTAAGATAACTTTGATGAGCTATGAGGTATTGCATGAGGTAGATTGATTACTCTACTTTGTTTTGATTGAGGACAATCAAAGGTTCAAGTTTGGGGGATTATGATACGTGTGTAAAATGACCTATATTTTGATATGTGTACATGCTTGTTTGTGGCTATTTTACTCCCGTATCATATGTTTTTGTCGTATTTTGGTTGTGTTTTCGTGTTTTGAGTGTTTGATGTGTGTAGGATAGGTTTTGGTCATAAACGAGCAATTTTGGTGGAGTTTTCAATGAAAATCGCACGTGTTTTGGAGTTTGGAGAGCTCGACCGGCCGAGCGGGAGCTTCAGAGGGCTCGACATGCCGAGCGGGTGCAGGACCGGCCGAGCGGGAGCGGACAGAGACTTGGCTCGGTCGAGCCAAGCCTTTCTCGGCCGAGCCAAGTTGGATTTGGGAGATTCTGGCGATTATTGATGGCCCGGGCGAGCCAAACTTTGACCGGGCGATCCGAGGCCCTGATTGCTTGCCTATAAAAGGGGAAGAGGCGGTTATTTGAAGAACTTATGTCATTTTTCACATAGGATAGCTAGATTTTTCCCTAGATTCCATTTTTCCATTCCAATTCATCATAATCCTAGAGCATCTAGGAGATTAATTCTTCAATACTTGGAGTAGATTGAAGATTAAGGTGGTGGATCAAAGCAACCAAATCCAAGTTGGGGAAGATTCTTATTTCTCCTTTCAATTTGTAATGACGTACATTGAATTCAAACTTGTAATTGTACAATTGAAAGGTATGAAGTTCTAATTCTACTTGGAT
>JAPKLW010000368.1:541600-587574 GCA_026898455.1 Plectranthus barbatus
GTAACTTATTCAAAACAACATCTAAAGTTCATAAGAAGGAATCAAAAGATAACTCTTTATGAGAGTTATCACCCCCCAAACTTAAGATGTTGGTTGTCCTCAAACAACTAAAATAAACTCAAACCATAGATCCCAAAGTTCTTAAGTAATAAGCTAGAATAGTATGTCTCCTTTTTATTCAGCCCTCAGCAAAGATAAAAGAAAGAAAACATGAATGGTGATTCTTCCGAATGTTCAACTTCATTCCTCGTTCTTTACAAAGTTTAGCAATGCACACTCACCAAAACCTTAAAATCCAATGTTCACAGAAAAGTAAATCAGATTTCAAGATAACCAAATCATAGCTGAGCTTAGCTTTAACTACTTATTCAAGACTCAATGCTCATCAATGCCATGTTTCTTTTCCTACCCAATCATCCTCTCTTGTTCTCGACTAATAGGCTTCACATCCTACTTAAACCAGAAGGACTTCAAAGCTTCTAATGTTAGGCCAAGGTTCAAGGTAGGAAAATTTGGAAATAGTGACTTTAAGTCTAGAGGTGTTGTCTCCTTTATTCTACCCTTGAATTTATTTCACTCTTCTTTCTAATACCCCCTTTCTTCTCTTTTTTTTTCGCAGTTTGTTAGTACTATCACACTTGGCTAAATCCCCAACAAACAATGTGGAAATTAGCTTTATTTCAAACATTATATAGGCTAACACACATGCCTATTTTCTTTTTCTTTCTTTTTTTTTAGGCCAAAATGCCTATCTTTTCTTATCTTTTTTTAAAACAAAGGTAACAAGGTAACACTTCGGCTCGAAGTGACACCCCCCCAAACTTTGAATTGAACATTGTCCTCAATGTTAGAATAGAACTGAATCGGAACAACCCTCTAGACTAGGACCTGTTTGGAAAATGGCTTAACATGAAGTAGGTGTAAACAAGAAAAAGGCTCAGGCTCGAAATCTAGGTGCAAAGGAATATGAAATCATAACCAATGAATTATCTGAAGGCACAAAGATCAAGCGACTGCCTTAATCATCTCTAAGTAGTATGCTTAGACCTAACTCATCTCGACCAAGATTAAACCTAGGGTAGATGACATTTCACAATATGAAGTCCAAGATGCAGTACCAGCTAAGCTCAAGCATACGTCTAGCATATCAGGTTTATTCAAAAACAATGTTGCATGCAAACTCTGTTTCGCAGATCTCGATATCATGTACAAAGTTAAACAACGAAATTATACGAGGATTGACTCTCAACAATCACGATCATCACCAGACATGGAACATCAGAAACAAGGAAGAACGAGACATCATCGGGTAAGAGGAGAACACACTATTAAACTTAAAACTGACTATTATAAAACCAACTAAGACTTCATGCTTTAACATAGAATAAGCATGAAAGTCGGACAACTACCAAGAAAATTAAAAGACGATAATCATAAAAACAGAAGTCACACAAACTAAAGCAGAAATTGTTTTTGCAAATACTTAGAAAGGTTAGAAAAGACCACTTCCATCAGGCTGACCCATCCGCGGCTTTCTTCACCCTGGCACGACCACCCTTCTTCTTCAACAATTTGGCAGTTTGAATTTTGACTTTCAGTAGCACCTTTTGCATCATCCGGAATCCTTTCAACAGCTTCACTTGCTTTGCTTTGATCTTCGAAAGTTCCCCCTGCAGAGCCTCCATCGAGTTGCCTACCCCGGCAGTTTCTTCTCCTTGAGCTCGAGCTTGTGCGGCAGCATGGCGCTTTGTCAAGTACGGAATGTTGAAATAGCTTTTTGTTGTGCTCCTCGGCTCCTCTGCATGGTAAGGAACTCCGGCCTGCTTGCAAAGTTCAGAAATTAGTGAAGGACAAAAGAGTGGTCCAGCCTTCTTATAAGCTTGGACACCAACTGAATCGATGATAAACGGCGCAATGTCAATTGGATCGCCCTTCACTATCGCAGCTACCATCAAAATTCGATCCTGTCCCACTAACGTATTGTGGGTGGTTGAACTGATTCGGTTCCTCAGAAAATGAATCCAAATGTTGGCTTCAGTTGTCAAAAAGTTGTCCAACGCAGAAAGGTTATCCTTGGTTTCATCCACCCAACGCACTCCCGGCACTGATACAACACTCAGAGCTTCATCCAACTGCTCCTTCGTGGCTGAGGTCAACAAATCAAAGAAAGTATCAGGCTGTGGGGGATGCGTGCCATAGATTTTGTGCACTGTTCTGGGGTTTAACACCACCTCCTTTCCTCGGACAGTAGCCCTGTATTCATAGTCCACCCCCGTAGACTGCACACAATTTGCATAAAATTCTCTGACCAAAGCGATAACCGGTGAAGGTTGCCTGATCACGAAAGGTTCCCATCCTTGTTGTTCAACACTTCTGAGAATTCCTTCAGGCAGTTTAGACTGATCCTTGAATCCCCGTTCTAAGTTGAACTTGCGGCTCGCAAGCTCTTGCATTCTCTTCTGATGGAGCTTTGACGAAAATTTTGGGATCCTGTCAATCTCTTCTGCAAACAGCTCTACAACCTTGGCCTTGCCACATTTAACCTCCTTCTTTCTTACGTTGTCGGACCTCTTCACAGAACTGTCTTCCACTTCCTTGGCAGCAACTTCCTTCACACGCTCCGCTATCACTGATTCCAAAATTCCAATGGTGAAACAGTCTTCTGATTCATCAGGCAACTTCATGGTATTATACATGTTAAAAGTAGTTGGTTCTTCATGAACTCTCATAATCAGTTCCCCTTTTCCACATCAATCAATGTTCTCCCTGTAGCTAAGAAAGGTCTCCCCAAAATAATAGGCACTTCTCTATCTGCTTCGTAATCCAAAATGATAAAATCTGCTGGAAAGATAAACTTATCAACCCTAACCAACACATCCTCAATCTTTCCCTCTGGATGAACAGTTGATTTGTCTGCAAGCTACAGAGTGATGGTTGTTGGTCTTGCTCCTCCAATTCCCAACTTCTTGAAGATTGAGAGAGGCATCAAGCTCCCAGATCATAGAGTGCTCTCCCTACATCTCTTCCTCCAATAGAGCAGGGAATGGTAAAACTCCCTGGGTCCTTTAGCTTTGCTGGAATCTGCCTCCTCAATGGTCCACTGACTTCCTCAAATAGGGACACAGTTTCAAACTCCTTCAGCCTTTTCTTTTTAGTCAGGATGTCTTTCAGAAATTTCACATAAGTTGGCATTTGTTCCAGAGCTTCTACCAAAGGTACATTGATGTGGATTTGCTTGAGCATGTCCAGGAACTTATTGAACTGCTCCTCTTCCTTCTGCTTTTTGAATCTGACAGAGTACGGTGGTTGAGGTAAATTGCAGTCATCTTCCACTGATTTCCTTTTGCTGTTAAGCACATTTCCTTCAGTGGGATCAACAGGTTATTCTTGGTTCACCAGCTCTTCATTGATTACTGGATAGGACTCTTTGACAGGAGCTTTTCCTTCCATCTGGGTCTTAGTTCCATCATGTTCCTCATTCTCAGACGACCCCTCCTTTTGCTGATGTGCTTCTGCAGGTATCTCATCAATCTCTCTCCCACTTCTCAAGGTTACCACTTTGCACTGCTCATTTCCCCCTCTAGGGTTCTCTGTATTGCTAGGCAAACTCCCTTGTGGTCTGTTCCTGATATCATTGGCTAACTGCCTCATTTGTACCTCCAGGTTTCTCAATGAGGAAGCTTGGCTCTGTATCAAAGCATCTTGGCTCTTCAGCCTCACCTCATTCTTAGCCATAAATTCCTTCATCATCTCTTCCATGGATTTCTCAGGTTTCTGAGGTGGTGCCTCTAAACTTTGATGCTGACCACTCTGCTGTTGATTGTTATGCTGTTGGTTATACTGATTATATCCACCTTTGTTAAAGTTATAATGCTGGTCCCGTGCTCCAGCATTTTGATTTCACTGCCCAGACCATGAAAGATTAGGATGGTTCCTCCACCCTGGATTATAAGTGTTTGAATATGGGTTATTGTTTCCCTGGTACTGCTGAGGTCTATTTCCCATATAGCACACAAATGCTGGATTTGAAGGGCATTCCTCAAATTGATGTCCTTCCCCATAATAAATACAGCTCACAATCCTTGCATTTTCAATTGGCATAGCAGGGGCCATACTCTGACTAGTATTCTTCTCAATATTCTTCACAGCAGTTCCTAAAGCTTCCATTTGTACTGTGAGGGCCTGTATAGGATCAATGTCCAAAAGTCCTGCAACCTTTGGAGTAGTTACAGCAGCTGCTCTACAAGTAGCCCACAGATAGTTGTTTGCAGCTATCTTGTCTAAGATTTCACAAGCTTCATTGTAAGTTTTATCCAACAGAGCTCCCCCTGCAGTAGCATCGATCATCATCCTGGAGTTCCCATGTAACCCATTGTAAAAGATCTCTATCTGCATACCATAAGGAATTCCATGATTTGGACACCTTCTCAGCAATTCTTTGTTCCTTTCCCATGCTTCACTAACTGATTCATCACATTCCTATTTAAAGGACATAATAGCATTTCTACACCTTGCATTCCTAGTAGGAGGAAAGTATTTCATCAGAAAAGTTTCAGCAAGCTCATTCCAAGTTGTAACAGATCCTGGTGTCAGATTTGTAAGCCAAGTTTTAGCACTATCCCTCAAGGAGAAGGGAAATAATCGCATCCTCAATGCCTCAGCTGTTACTCCTTGCAGTTTGAAATTGTCACAGATTTCCAGAAATGATTTCAAGTGAAGGTGAGGATCTTCTGTAGCTAGCCCACTAAATTGCCCCAAACTTTGCAACATCTGGAACATCACTGGCTTTAGCTCAAAGTGTTGTGCCTGCAGTTCAGGTCTCACTACCCCAGGATCAAAATCAGTAAACCTTGGTGCCATGAGGGTTCTGATGATTCTATCCTTATCATCAATGTTCCTCTCTGGTTGTTCTTCAGCCATCTTTCTAACTTTATGTTTCCTTCTGTTCCTTCTAAATGTCCTCTCAATTTCTGGATCAAATGGAAATAGTTCTTACAATGTTTTCACTCATAAACTACTGATCTTCCTGCATTATGAAAATGATTAGTTTCCACAATCAAATCGATCATATAATATAATACTCAAACAATTCAAAAGCATTCAGATTTAAATTTAATCTCTCCCCGGCAACGGCGCCAAAAACTTGTTGTGTGCTATAGTGTGACTACAGAACCAATGTGCAAGTATACACAATCCACAAGTAATATATTCAAGTGAGACCAGATATCGAACCCAAGGGAGTGATTTTCTAAATCGTGCACTAAGAATTGTTTGTAAATCAAGAGTTCTTGTTTCTAACTTCTACTCCAAACATAAATATGCATAAACTATGATTCCTACTAAAGTTATGATCAGTAGTATTTCCTCGTTCCTCAAAATGAACATAAATGTTATAAATGGATTCACAAGTACTGGAAAACTCACTCGGGTTATGGAATACAACGCACCACAGCTATCCTATACGCTAGAGTTTATGTCTCGCAATTCCCTGAACCTTAGAACTTTTCCTAATTCTGCCTAGCGAACTGTCGTCCTACTAGATCTACACCTTTCACTGGGATTCATATGTCTATGCCTCTCTCAGTGATTGGATGATGGCGATATGAAGCTAAGCTCGATTAAGTTGCATTTTCTCATATGTCTATGAAATCAACACAATTATCTAAAATCCCCTCGGCCTATTTCACCTTTCGGTCTCCATAGGTGATGGGTTTCCATTCACTGTCGTGCTCAAGAAATGGTTGAAAACAGGATTAAAGATAAGTTCAGTCATGCGAAACTCGACTCTAACATATATTCAAGCAAATGGTACTTTGTTCCACAACCCAAGTGTAAATGAAATTAGTTCATACTTGAAAATAAAAGAAATAAGAGCATAAGATCATTCATCATCAGAAATACAGCTTGAAAATCTAAAATCGAACTATAGACGATGATCCTTTCGTGCTCCGATTACTTCCTCTCCAAGCTCTATCTCCAGGCACCTCTGCTCTCCGTTCGTGTTGTTGTTAATTCTCGTTATCTGAATTATTGCCAAGCCTTTGTTTCATATTTTCTTTTTTCATAGCAGTTGATCACCTTCTCTCTTCCATGATGCATCCACGTGTGCAAATGTCATTGTTTCCTTCAGACAAGGGATCGGCTTCCTTCAGTAACACCTGTCTTCCCAGCAGACAAGATCAAAAAGGCCCTTTATCCTTGTCTTTGAGTGGTCCTGGACAGAGAAAATCTCCTTCCTTCCAATCATGTATTTCCCATGCTCAAGCATATCTTCTATCAGAATGCGGCAGGTAAGCTCTAGCTTTCAGAACCTGAACTAAACTTCACTAAAAACTTGCAAAAACTTATTAATACTTGCATAAGTTAAAAATAACATGACCTATTTACATAGATACTAAAAATAAGCAGAAAGGACTCTGATTACTAAGTAACTTATTCAAAACAACATCTAAAGTTCATAAGAAGGAATCAAAATATAACTCTTTATGAGAGTTATCAACCATTCGCTCCTTTCTTTCTTTTGTATACCCATTTGCACGCTATGGCTCGACAGCCATCTGGCAAATCAGTTTTCTGGTATACATCCATAGCCGTAATGGATTCTATTTCGGAATCCATGGCGATCAGCCATTTGTCTGCATCTTTATCAGATACCGCCTCGTCATATGTCCAAGGATAGGTATCATCCAGTCCATTTTCCGGGATCAAGTCAGAAGACTCTTCCACGAACATGTACCTTTCGGGTTGGTGGATAATCCTCCCACTGCGACGAGGCATCTGAACCGTGTCAGTAGTTAGCACAGTACGCGTTGGTCCCATACCTTACATTAATGGCAGTGTTGGTATAGCCTCACCTATTGTAGGTGGATTTACCATTACACTGGGCTTTCCGATGGAATTGCTTCTTTGTCCTCAAGCTCGTGGAGGACAATTTTACTCTTGGATCTGTGGTTTCTTACATATTCGTCCTCCAAGAATCTCGCGTTGGTACTGACAACAACTTTCTGATTCTCAGAACAATAGAAATAACCACCTTTCCTTTGTCAGCACATATGCTGGACAACCCCAAACCCTCACTCTGTTCAAACTTGGCTTTCGCCCATACCAGAGTTCCAGAGGTGTTTTAGGAACTGATTTAGAAGGTACCAGGTTAAGCAAATAGGCCGTTGTCTCCAAGGCATATCCCCAAAACGCAATCGGCAAGCTTGCATAACTCATCATCGACCTGACCATTTCCAAGAGAATTCTATTTCTTCTTTCTGCTACACCATTTTGTTGAGGGGTACCTGGTGCTGTCCATCCCGTTATCTGACAAGTACTGCAAGAACTCATTACTGAGGAATTCACCACCACGATCTGATCGTAGTGTCTTGATAGTCTTACCTAGCTTCTTTTCTACCTCAGTCCTAAACTCTTTGAATTTCTCAAAGCATTCAGACTTATGGCGAAGCAAATAGACATATCCGAATCTTGAGTAATCGTCAATAAATGTGGCGAAGTACTCATAACCTCCACGATCTTGCGTGGACATTGGTCCACATAAGTCAGAGTGGATCGATTCCAACACATTCTCTGCTCAAGACTGACTTGCCTTAAAAGGCCTGGTCGTCATCTTTCCTTCTATACAAAACTCACAGATTTGATGCGGTACCACTTGGAAAGAATCCAAGAGCGCATCGCATGCTAATCTTTTAATCCTCTTTAGATTGATGTGACCTAGTCTCAAGTGCCAGAGATATGTTTGATCCTCATCGGAAGAAAACTTTCTCTTTAAATGATTATTATTATTGGATGAGTTTGCAACATTCACGGAAGATTTATGCATACAATCAATGATATAGAGAGAGTCAATCAGTTTGCCATGACAGATAACACCGTTATTACCAATGATAGAAACTCCACTATAAAAAATAACTGAATATCCATCACAAAATAACTTGGAAACTGAAATTAAGTTCCGCCAGAAAACCGGCACATATAAAACATCTCTCAAAATCAAAACATTGTTTTCAAAGCATAAAGTAAAATCTCCAATGGCTACTACTGAGACACGCTCTCCGCTGCCCATTGAGATGGTAATCTCGTCATGCTTCAGCTGCCTTGTCGGCCTGAACCCCTGCAAAGTATAACAAACATGGTCAGTAGCTCCAGTATCCACTACCCAAGAATTGGTAGAAACCGATGCTAAACATGTTTCCGTTATAAATGCACATGACGCACCTTGTCCAGTCTTCCTGACTTGACAATCTTTCTTCCAGTGACCAGCCTTGCCACACCTGAAACACTTGTCCCTTTTTTCAAGCACGCCTGGTGTCCTTTTTTACTTTCTACCAGAAGTTGTACCTTTGGCTTTCTTCTTAAACGTTACTTTGCGCCTCTTGCCAACCAGCGCAACAGAATGATTGCTAGAAGTAGCAAAAGCAACATTTTCTGGATGCATAACTGATTCCGCTGCCATCAAGTCTTTGACTAGCTCGTTAAGAGTGTACTCTTTCTTGTTCATGACAACATTCAGTCTAAAGTTCTCATAGGACTTTGGCAGAGAGTTGAGGATGATATCAACCTGCGCTTCCGCATTGATACCACCTCCGTGCAGCGTGAGCTCATCCATGAGGTGAGTCATGCCGACCACGTGCTCTCTGACCGAACTACCTTCTGTCATTTTCTTTCCCACGATTTCCCTCATGAGATTGAATCTGACTGCTCGGTCTGACTCACCATAGGTCGCTGTGAGGCTGTCCATTATGTCACTAGCATTATCATACGAATGATGCTGCTGTGCAAGTACCTTGGACATAGTAGTCATCATATAGCATTTCACTATATTGTTTGACTTGAGCCACTTGTTATAGTAACTCTTTTCCTCATCAGTCGATGCATTAGTGAGATCAGCCGGACGAGGCTTATCAAGGACAAACTTGTGCTCCTCCGCAACAAGGATGTAATCCAAGTTGCATTTCCATTCTTGGAAATTGGGACCGGTTAATTGGTTTTGTGCTAAGATATTGATTACATTCGGTAAAGACATGTCTGAAAACAATAAATTAAAACATAGTCGCAAACTATTGAAACCTTATGATAAAGCAATATTAATGTTTCCTCCAATTTGCCTAAGTATTACTATTGCAAGCCACACATGTGGACGTTTACAACAAAACACTTAACCAGACTGCATCTTTAAATTCCAATCCTTTAATTCCAATCCATGCCCGGGTTCCTTAGACAAATGGAATTAATAATTGGAGACTAACTTATGACCATATTATCCTACTGAGCAGGGACATCACAAATGAGTTATACTCTGGATAACTTCTAAGCTAGCTTACCACCAAAGCCAACCCTCCCATATAAGGATCTATCAGAACACACCCGATGCCTATAATAAGGTTGACTCATTTAATTCAATCCCTAGAGAACTTATGAAAATTCAATACGCAAGCTACACATGTAGACGTTTACACATGAACTCCCACTTCTCACATGAATTAAATGTTTGTTTTAAGAAATCCTATCTATTAGAACTTATGAATAATAAATCAAGTAAGCTACACATGTAGACGTTTACCTAATAAATTATCCACTTCCAATAAAAGATCGCTTTGTGGAGGTCTTACTAAATCATGAGCTAAGTAATTTTAGTTCATAAGGTTCAATTGCACAGATTATTTTATGTAGCCATAATTATAACATTGCTAAAATTCTATCATGCATAGCATGAACCCCGAATTTATAGTTATAAATAAAAGCAATAAATGTGCTCCTATTATCTACAACATGCTTATATGCTGCGCAATTAATTTAAACACTTATATCATGCGAAGACAGATAATAAAGTAAATAAAAAATGTCCTCGTGGCCCCATGATACGAAATAAAATTTATTCTAACTATTACAAGTTGAAATTAATAATACAGATCTTCGACTGGGCTCCCACTACTTGGACTGAGACCTGAATTTATTTTCTGAATTTGGGCCTCCAAGATTTGATTTATCAGAAAATTGGACAACTGGGCTAGTTAAACAAATCGCGCGCCTAGGCACACATTGCAAGCCCAATAGCCCGCGAGAACTTAGCCCGACGAGCCACCACCGGCGAACCGCCGCCGCCGCCATGAGGGATCTCGGCATGCGCAGCAGCCATGCACGTACGTGCATGGTTGCAGCCCCCGATGCCGCCTCCTCCGACCGTTGCCCGTTTCGCATGCCAACGCCCTGGCTAGGCCCGATCGTTGCCCAAACCGCCGTTCATTTTTCATCTCCATTATCAGCCTCCGTGACTCACCGGAATCGCGTAAGAACGGAATCGGAAGCCCGTGCGAACCGCGAAAAAAAAAACCCCAGGGTTTTCTCGCACACGGATCGAGCGCCCAGCCCGTCGCTGCCCCAGCCCGCATCGCCGGTCACCCGAGCCACCGCCGACACCACCTGCTCCGCCTGTCGTCATCGACCGAGGAGGGGAGATGCGCTGCCGTCGCGCGCGCAGGGTCACGCAGGCCTGCTACACGCGCACACGGAACTTAGGGTTTCGCCGCGTCGGGCGCGCGCCCGCGCGCCCTGGCCATGCGCCGCCTTCCCGGCCGTCTGCCCCGGCCTCCCTCGCACCGTCGACCTCGCCCAGAGCCACCGCACCAGCCCTGGCCGGCGTCGGGCAGCGCAGCGCTCGCCTGCGTGCGGCTGCGCTGCCGCCGTTGCCCCGCCGCGTGCCCTGCTGTCATGCCCTGCCGTGCATGGCCTCGCTGCCGTGCCAACGCTGTCATGCATTGTGCAGCCCTTCGTGAACTGAATAACGAAGTTCGTTTGCTAAGGATCGTTAATTGGAATATCAAAATAAATTGCTATGCCTATGAATGATCCTAGCATGCTCCTATATTATTATGCATAAGAGGTTTATGCGGAATACCTGGATTGATGAAACCTGAAGAATGCGTGCGCGGAGATTCCCTCTGATCTTTCCCACGCACAATGCTTAGGATCTCTTTAAGCCATAGAGATCTAGATTCTTTTAATGTCAGATAAAAGAATCGATCTCGACTTAGGTCCTTATCAATGTGTGCCCCACACCAGCATACCAAGCCATCCAAGATAAGATGCTTATTACTGCGTATGCTGCAGCCTACACCGACAGTTTATCCTGGAACTGTCTCAGCTGTGATAACTATTTCTTTCTCGCTAGGTCAAACGATCCATACGATTGGCTGCAACGGTCACATCTTCTAAGTGGGATCTCCTCATCTGAGCTACAGTTTAGCTCGTCAATAGGGTCACGGATTTGAACATTTTTGCCTTGGGGCGGAAGGGGCTCACTGAATCCGCCAGCTTGAAGTACTTCCTCTAACTCCTTATCTGACATGGCCTCTTGTTCTGGTATGATTGCTCCTTCAGCATCAACTGGTGGAATGGAAATGGTGATCCGTCCATCCTTTATACCTTCCCTTTCTTTGTGGCATTTCCTTCTGTAAATGCCTCTGCTAGCATCTGAGCAGCTTTCTTTGGAGCCTTACGTTCCTCAGCATCTTGTTTGACTTGTTCAGATCTTCGATCTCTTGCTTCAAATGTCAACTCATTTACAAAATTTTTGTATTCTCTTATTTCGATCTCCTTTTTCTTAGCATCACGCTTTCTCTTGGTTTTCCTTACGCCTTTTAGACGCTCATCCAGACATCTGGAGGACAGAGGAGTGTTGTCCAGATTCTCTTCAGTAGTGACAGCAGTCTTCTTTTCTGCTATGGCGTTAGCAGTCTTTTTGTCTCATGTGGCTTTTGCTGATTCCTCTTCCTCTGAAAATAGGACTAGCTTTCATCTTGTTCGCTTTCGTGCTTTCTTTTCTGCGGAGGTGATGTCAGACCTCTTTTTCGTCGAAAATTCAAGTGCCAAGGCACCTAGGACAAGAGAATGTTGTTGTGCTTCTTTTTTGGCCATGATCTCGTTGATCTGATCCGCTGGTAGATCCCCCAATTTGACAATCTCCTCGAGATTTTGAAAGCAATGCTCTGTCTCGGCATTCTTCTTTAGTAAAGCAACTTCTTCAGCAGACATAGGGATGGCAGGTTGCAGCACTTTATATCCCAGACTTCTTTCATCTGATTCCTCAGGAGATGTAGGTTTATCCTTATCCACGTTTGATTTTCCAGTCAGTTTACGAGGCCTTTTGAAACTTAAAGGTTTGGCCTCCTTCCTTGTCACTGGAATGTAATACATGGGTAGAAGCTTCACACCTCGATCAACTCCTTTGTTTGTAAATAACATCTCAAGGTATTTGCTGATCTTCAGGCCAAAGTTAACATTGGATGAAAACGTCCCATCTAATGCCATGTGATCATTCTTCCGAGCATGTTCAGCCCATCGCTCGAAGAAGAATTCAGCCCAATTGCCTTTGATGTTGTCGTTCAATGACATCATAACAGCATACTTCTTAGCAGATAGTTCTGAGTAAGATCCAGCATCACATTGGAGCATCTTAATCACTATCTCTGCAAGGATCTTGTAATCATCCGTCAGTGTGTTAATAGGGGTAGCAACCTTGAATGTGATAATATGCCCCTTTTTGTCCTTTAACTCTCCAGGTTTTTTCCATAGATTCCAGCGCCTTTCCATCTCAGCAATATCATTCACCTTATACTGAGAGATTATTTCCCCATAATTCCTAAGCCCAAAGGTCCTCGAAAGGAGTTCGGCACTTACTTCTATAATGTTGCCATAAATAGAAGTTTTAAATGACTTCTCCTCATCATTCATCACTGCCCTTGCATAGAATTCAGAAACCATATGGGGATGGAAGTGATCAGGTTCAGCAGAAAGGTATTTTACAAGTAATTTGGAGTCAAGGATCTTCATGATCCATTCTGGAATGTGAGTAGCGGCAAGGGGCATAGAGAGAATCCTGTCCTTCATGATTTGAGCTAGACGCCGCTGTTCCTTTGAATGACCAGACAACTCCTTCTTCCAGGCCATAAATACTAGTTGACCATAAGGGATTGATTCATCAATATCTTCCTTCTTTACTATCCCAGTGAAGCCGGGTGCATATCGCACATGCAATGGTGAACCCGTAATGGGTGGAAATATGAAGGTGGGTGGTTGAAATTGAGATGTAGAACTGCTGGGTTCTGGATTTTCGGTGGAGGGAGAGTTAGGATTTGAAGAATTTGTATCCATGTTTGAGAATGGCAGATTTTCGGATGGGAATTTTGAGAGAGATTTGAGAGAGTGTGAAAATTTCAGAGGGCCAGGGATTCGAATTTTTGTAAAGTGAAGTGAGTCAAATGTTGAAGTATATTTGATTGACCCGTAAGAATCCGATGGTTGGGATCACTTGTTTTCAAAAGTAATTGACGGCTGGATTGTATATAGCACATCGTAGATGTACACGTTCCACGAACTCGAGTACTGACGACGTGGCATGTCCTAATTTGTCGCCGCCGCCTGCGCGCATTAAATGCTCCTCTCTTGAAATTCAAAAACGTCTCGCGTCTGAGTAGTGTGGGTCAGCAGTCAAGTATATAGGCTTAATAGCAAGAGACCCTAGTCTCGAGCAATGATTGCGGACTGCTGAGTAATCCCACTCAGTAGATAATCTCACTCTCTTCAAATAAAATATTCGCGACCTCTCGTCTTCTGTTTAAACTTGAGTTATCCTGCCTCCGATAAAACATGTACATTATATGATGATTTCTTTCTGTGAGCGATTGCTCGAATTTCAAGAGGCATGATGATCTTACGTAATCCTCCAAAAGAAGACGTCTATTCCATTGATTAGTGAACAGGAGGCAAATGCGCTTATAAGTAGCACACATGAAGACCCTCATAGAACACGTGTTTTCTTTAACTTATCCTATTTTTCCTTGAAGTATGGATCTAGCCTCCACGCTCTTTGTTCCAAGAAATCAGATTCTTTGTGAATCTGGCCTTTACTCCGAGTATGAGGCAGATTATAGAGTGGCTGAGACAGTGAAGTCTCTTCTTCATCACAACGATCTTGGAAAGTTTGTGTGTGTTACGCCGCATAGTTTTCAGAGAACCCAGTTACGACACTTCCTTCGGTCGTGTGATTCAAATGTGGATGCCATCTATGGCGTCTTCAGGAATCAACTTGTCAAGTGGACACCTGACTCGTTTGCTGCGGACTTCGGCCGTCCACGGGGTCCGTTGTCTATAATGGATTATCGTGGTAAGGAGACTGCTCCAGAATGGGCAGCATGGGAGAAGTGGAGAGACTCTCCTCTGTTCGAATTTTCTCCCACTCCTTCAGCGTACGGCCTTTAGATCCCATACAAGGTCATTTTCCACATCATCTGCGGCATGATTGTTGGGGAGGATCCTGACGATATGACATTTTCGCGGGAGATATGGAAGGCGATGATGGCTTTTGACGACAGGGCGGAGGTAGACTGGGCAGCCTTCGTCTTCCAAGGGGTGCGGTAGTACGTGCGGAACTTTTCAAACCAACCTCTTCCCTATGGGATGCCTCTGAGTTGGCTCCTTGAGCAGAGGTTCCCAGACCTCACTCTTGGTCCCTCCAATCTCATGGGAATGGATTTCTATCCCTTTAGGCCTCTGCCTCCTTATTGATCCATTGTAATCCTCCTCTTCAATGTAATTGTTGTTTTTGTATATGTAAATGTATATATGAAAAGATAAGTATTTTCTCTTCAAATGACTCGTAATCTGATTATGTCATATTCTTCGATCCTTGACAAACTGACATTATTTCATCCATATACTTATGCAAAGTATCGATACTGACTTCGAATAATGTTAAGTTGGATTGAAATCCTAATTGACTGTTTTGACTTGCTGAGTAGATCTTTGTCAAAGAAAAAATTAGCAGGGTCTGCACCACTGCTAGAATCCTAGCAGCTTGATCATCTTATATAAACATCAATTTTGCTGAATACGTAGCATAATCCATATCCCAATCTCTAGCAGAATTTGCTATACTTTGGATATGAGATCCAACGGTTGGGGGTCTTCTGTCAGAAGAATAGATCGACGGCTTATGATTAGCATGTCCTTTCGTATATCCTCCCATGCTCCAAGAAAAGTTTGAACGCATCTGACGTGGCACCTTTTCACTCGTCGCAGCCGTCTGCGTGCATTAAATGCACCTTATCGGGTCTTGTCAATCTTGAATTAAATCTCCCAACTTTGAGCTTTGATATAGCAGATATTTGTCAGCAAATGGCCATTAAGCGTCTCGGCTGAGCTGATTTGACATCCATGACGATTCCTCTATATTCGTCGTTTCGTGTTCTGAGATATGAATCATCATGATCTTTCACTAGAATTCCAACCGGTCATAAGTGCTAAATAATGACTATTTTCTCTACAAATAGCCTTCTTGCGATAAACCTTAACATCACAAGTGCTCTGATCTGCATATTCCTTCATAGCTTCCTTTTCAAACCCTTTCCAGAAAAAATATGGATTCTCCAGGACAGTCCTTAGAGGTGCGCCGCAACCAGATTCTCCATGAGTCTGGTTTATATGCATATTACAATGAAGATTACGTTGTGGCTGAAAAGGTCATGGCGAAGATGAATAGGTGCGGGTTGACAAAATTTGTCACCGCCACCCCACGGCTTTATCATGGA
Organism: Plectranthus barbatus; assembly: GCA_026898455.1. NCBI lineage: Eukaryota > Viridiplantae > Streptophyta > Magnoliopsida > Lamiales > Lamiaceae > Plectranthus > Plectranthus barbatus. The sequence goes on from JAPKLW010000368.1 coordinate 557,191, forward strand.
GATCTTCTCCGAGAGTTCATCAAGGACTGCATTGTCGAGGAAGGTGTCATTTATGGGTCCTTCCGCGGCAAGCTTGTCTGTTGGTCGCCTGATTTCTTTGCTTGTCGGTTCAGCCTTCCCAGGGGTCCAATCTCGGTGTTAGATTACCCAACGGCAGAGGTGGCCCCAGAATGGACGTTGTGGCAGAAGTGGCAACGCTCTGCTAGGTTCGAGTTTTCCCCTTACGCTTCAGCGTCTGGCCTGCAAACTCCATATCGGGTGATGTTCCGCATCGCCCATAACATGTTGTTGGGAGAAAGTCTCGACGACCTCTCCATCTCGAGGGATGTATGGCAGGCCATGATGGCCATGGATGATGAGGTGGAAGCTGACTGGGCGGGCTACATCTTCAGCGGTGTTCAAGACTGTGTTCAGTTTTATCCTTCGGTGCCTCTCCTGAATGGAATGCAGTTTAGCTGGCTGCTGGAGCAGAGCTTTCCTGGGATAGCAGAAGGCCGATCCAACCTTCTGGAAGCTGACTTCTATCCGTACAGGCCTCGTTCCCCCTAAAAAAATTATGTTGTGGTTGTTTTTGCCATTCCCCATCCTTTTTGTAATTGAATCTTCAAGTAGTGAAATGAACTTTCTCTTCAATAGTCAAGCATCTGAACTTTATTCCATATTTATGTTCATCTTTAAATTCTGATATACAGCTTGACATTTGTTGTATAATCAACAGTTGTCTGCTTAGCAGCCTCTTTACTAGTAATCTTCTATTATAGCAAACTTTTCTTAGCAGACAAATTCAGCACTCAATAAACATATGCTATAAGAAATCCAATAACTTCAGAAAGAATGAAAGTAGCATTTCATTCATCCATAGCATTGTCTAACTCCATAAGACCCAATTTTATGCAAAGCTCTTTGAACCTGGATTCTGCTAGAGGCTTTGTGAAGATATCAGCAATTTGATCTTCAGTGCATATGTAAAGAACTTCAATGTCCTTCTTCTCTTGATGATCTCTTATGAAGTGGTGACGAATGTCAATGTGTTTAGTCCTTGAATGATGGACTGGGTTCTTCGTGATGCACATTGCACTGTTGTTGTCACAATAGATTGGCACACATTCTGGAGATATCCCATAGTCCTGCAATTGTTACCTTATCCATAGGATTTGCGAGCAACAATTAGCAGCAGCAACATACTCTACTTCGGTGGTTGACGTTGCTACCGAATGCTGCTTTTTGCTGAACCAGCTTATCAGCTTGTGTCCAAAGAATTGACATGTGCCACTAGTGCTCTTTCTATCGATCTTGCATTCTCCGAAATCTGAATCCGAATATCCACTAAGTGCTAGACCATCGGATCTTGGATACCAAATTCCTAATCCTTCTGTGCACTTCAAGTACCTCACAATCCTCTTCGCAGTATCAAGATGAGTCTTGTTGGGATTGGCTTGATATTTCGCACATAATCCAACGGCATATGATATATCTGGTCTTCTTGCCGTGAGGTATAGGAACGAACCAATTATACCTCTGTAGAGAGTTGGATTCACTTGTTCTCCTTCCATCTCAAGAGCGGCAATACACGTGGTGCTGATTGGAATTCTTAAGCTCTTAGTCTTCTCTGGGCAATACTTCGCAATCAAGTCACGAGTATACTTCTTTTAATGAATAAAGATTCCTTCGTTGGACTGCTGGACTTGCAATCCAAGAAAGTATGACATCTTTCCCATCATACTCATTTGAAAATTGTTGGTCATGAGTTTGGAGAATTTATCACATAACTCTTGGTTTTTCGATCCGAAAATAATATCATCGACATATATTTGCACCAGCAGAATACTTGCTCCGTCTTTGATGCGAAAGAGAGTCTGATCAATCCTACCTTTCTTAAATCCATTGGTAAGTAAAAACTTGGATAGAGTCCCATACCATGCTCTCGGTGCTTGCTTCAAACTGTACAGAGCTTTCCTGAGCCTATAGACCTGGTTTCCTTGCTCGAAGCCTGGTGGTTGTTCAACATAGACTTCCTCCTTGAGCTCACCATTTAAGAAGGCACTTTTTACATCCATGTGCATCACATCGAATACATGATATGCAGCATACGCCAGAAATAGTCTGATTGCCTCAAGCCTTGCTGCTGGAGCAAAGGTCTCATCATAATCTATGCCTTCACATTGTCTATATCCTTTGGCCACGAGTCATGCCTTGTTCCTGACTACTAGGCCTGTCTCGTCCTTTTTTATTTTGAACACCCATTTCGTGCCTATGACACTTTGATGTTCTGGCCTGTCTACTAGTTCCCACACATTATTTCGTGTGAATTCAGCAAGCTCCTCTTGCATAGCATTCACCCAATCTGGATCTAGTAAGGCTTCTTCAACTTTCTTGGGCTCTTCATGAGAAATGTAGCAAGCTAACATCGCATTCCCCTGTCTCGTCAAAATAGGGTCATTGATATTTCCTAGAACAACTTCAAGAGGATGAGCACGCAACCATGTTGGTCTGACTGGTCTGGCAACATTTCATTCCCCTGCGCGATCATCATCTGGTACAATGTTCTCCGCAGCACCCTCCTGGTGCTCAGCATCTGGATTGTTAGCAGCGCGTACGTCAGCAACTGGAATTTCTGCTATTGGATTTTCAGGAACGGGAGCTTCTCCAGCAGGTCTTTCAGCAGCTGGAATCTCAGCAGCTGGAATCTCAGCAGCACCTCTGCCAAGACCTTCATTCGCAGCTATGCCTTCCCCATTTGGAGTTGACTTTGATGTCTCCTCCTCTTCGTCATCAAGCATTTCCAAGATATCTGGTCCATCATTTAGATGAGTAGGTGTGGCCTCAGCATGATCATTAGCATCACTGGCCTGGTCAGCAGTCTGGTCTCCTGCTGAGCGCGTCTTGTTTGGATTGCAGTCATTCATAGACAGTCGGATCAATACGCATGTTTTCGAAAGAATTTAAGAACGTTTGATCATTGACATCATTAGTCTCATGATTGATATCCATCTTTTCTTTAATAGCTCTGCGCACTAAAGTAGACTCATCAAAAATAACATTGCATGTTATTTCCACAATACCAGTAGTCTTATTTAATACTCGATAACCTTTGTGAGTGGGGTTACCATATCTAAGAAGTACACCCTCATCTTACTTAGGTGAGAAAGTATTAAGTTTTGACTTTCCGTTATTATGAATATAACATGTAGAACCAAATGCACGAAGATGAGTTATAGAAGGCTTACGACCGTTGTACACTTCATAAGGAGTCTTGTTAAATCTGCTAGTGACAGCACTCCTATTCTGTGTATAGCAGGCCGTCATCACTGCTTCACCCCAGTACTTAGCAGATAGTTTGGAGTCTGCTAGCATTGAACGAACGGCCTCCTTCAACGTCCAATTTCTGCTTTCAGCTAGCCCATTCTGCTGAGGAGTCCTAGCATTAGATTTCTCATGTGCAATACCAGCTTCAGCATAGAAATCCATAAGTACTCCATTACAGAACTCTGTTCCATTATCGGAACGAATCCTCTTCACAGTAACTTCCTTGCTGTTTTGCTCCTTGATGATTAGCTCCGGTAGGATGAGCTTAACCTCATCTTTGGTCTTTAATAGGCGTACCCATGTGTACCTGGAAAAGTCATCGACCACCACAAGAGTATAAAATCGTTTATTTATAGTGGGTGGGTTGACAAGACCACAAAGATCCATATGTAGTAGTTCTAGGATCCTCTGTGAGGTGCCCTTCTCAGGATTGGTCTTGAATGAAGATCTGGTCTGCTTTCCTTGTTGACAAGCTTTGCACACTCCTTCTTTGCGAAGATTTTCAGTGGGCAGACCTACAACAAGCTTATTCTTGGCAAGGTAATTAATAGTTTTAAAGTTAAAGTGATTAAACCTCTTGTGCCACAACCATGTTGTCTCTTCATTATTCAGAGCTAGGAAGCAAGAATGTTGTTGACCACTTTGCTAATCAACAATATATAGGCCACCCTTGCGGATGCCTCTGAGCTTCACATCACCTGTAATGGCGTCAACAATAGAGCAACCAGTATTGACAAAGGATACAGTGTACCCGTTCTCGCATAGTTGACTTATGCTGAGTAAATTGTGTTTCAGGTTGGAGACAAGTGCTACATTGATGATTCTCAATCCATTGCGTTCAATGCACCCTCTCCCAACAACTTCCCCTTCGCTGTTGTCTCCGAACTTGACTTTGGGACCATTGTATAGTCTTCGTATATCTGAGAATAAGTCTTCGTTCCCCGTCATGTGTGTGGAGCAACCGTTGTCCAGGACCCACTCGTTTGATATGCTTATTGTCGTAGCCCTTGGATCCTGTCCCTGCAAGTCAATCAGGTTGATTTAGGTACCCGTTTAGCGTCGGGTCCTGCAGGATTAGCATGGATCAAAGTTCCTTTCGGAACCCATATTTTAGTGATCCTCAAGACTTTCTTGATTTCACGTTTTACCACTTCCTCGACTTTTGGCTTAACATGTTTGACATAGTTATATCTAGGTGTAGTGGTGTGCTTAGCCTTCCTTGCCCTTTGGAATATGAATGAATTGGGCTCAGGCCTTACATAGTTGTTCCTCCTATGTAGCGTGTTCTGCTGATGTATAGGCATTACAGAATTGTAATGATCTTGCCTTCTTAGGTGAAAGGTAGGATTTGCTTTCCTTGCATTGGAAACAAAACGCTCAGCATACCTTGGTCTTACTGAATATGGTTTAGCATATGCTCTTGGATTTTGCTGAGGTCCAGCAGATACGTACTTAGTATTCATCCTGTTGTTCCTCTGCTGAGGCTTAGCAGATTCATGCACAACATTCAACTTTAGGTTCCTCTGCTGAGGTCCAGTTGTTGTATGTTTAGCAGACTCTGACTTAGGCCTCTGCCGAGGTTTAGCAGACGAATACTTAGCAGTCTCTGCGGAAGACCTCTGCTGAGATCCTACAGACGCATTCTGCGGATGTTCATTTTTTGCTTAGCAATTGGCTTAGCATTGGATGGTTCAGCAATGACAATTCCTTTTCCCTTTTCAGCAGTGATAGTTCCAGCAGATACAAACAAGATTGGATTCTGATTAGAGGAACCAGCATAAGATTTTGGAATATTTTTCAAGGATTCACATCCAAGCCCAGACTTATCTTTATGATGTCTTTGTCGGCTTACAATGGCATTTAGAGCTGCCTGGCTAGATGCATACGTACAAATACAATCCTTTCTAGGTGTACTCTTCAAAGCAAGATTTTCTTTTTCTAAATTTTGACATTTTTCTGAAAGTTGAAAGAAATCTGCTTTCAATTTTAAAAGTTCCTCACTTTCTAACCTCAGACTTTTGACTTCCTCGGTTAAAGATTGAATATTTGATTGGAGTGAGGCATTTTCACCAATAATAGCATTTTTGATCTCATACATCTTAGAGAATTCAATTGACAGCTTTGTCAAGTAATCTTCCTCAGAATCTAAAAAGGATTCTTTCGATTCATCCATGACTGTAATGCTAGAAGTGTTGGTAATTAGTACCTCATTTTCTTCAGCGGCTAGGGTTGATTCACTACTCTGCTCAGCATCGGTATCAGCATCAGCAAACTGATCTTCGACAATATTTGCCATTAGTACGAACAGAGCTTCCTCGTTATCTTCTTCTTCTGAGGAACAGTAATACTCCTCGTCATTTTCCGGAATGTCAGAAGCCTCTGTCCTTGTCAGCAGCGCCCTGGTGACTGCTTTGACAGCACGTCTTTCAAATCTTTGTTTCAGACGCTCTCTCTCTTCTTTGCTGACTTTCGGACATTCATGCTTTAAATGATCTGGCGAACCACATTCAAAGCACGTCCTAGGCTTTCGCTCTGCTGAGCGGGTAGATGATGATGATTGTTGGATTTCTTTGGCCTCTTTCTCAGCTTTTGCTTCCATCATCAACTTCTGAAGCTTCTTCATCTGCTCTTCCAGCTCACTGATCTTCAGATCAACAGGTTGAGTGTCTGAGGTTGAAACAACCTCCTTTGCTAGTGACGCTGGAGCAGGTCTTTCTTGCTTATAGAAGGGCTTCTTCATCTTGTACTTGTTGAAGTCCTTCTTAGCGAAGTACGCTAGATCCTCAGAGTTAGCAGCGAGTGTTGATGAAGCTTGTGCCACGTCCGCTTCATTCTTTTTTGATTGCTGTATAATAAACTCGTGAGATTTGAGTTGAGCGAATACCTCGGATGTAGACATGTTGTTGAGATCTTTTTCACTCAAGCTCGTCATTTTTGCGAACCAATCATCCCTTGGATGGAGTTTAGAGATAATCTTGTTGTTCATCTCCCCATTTCCATATTTTTTGCCCAGATTGCGAAGTTCTCCTATGATGGTATTGAATCGTTCTTCCATGTCTTGTATGGATTCACCTGCAATCATAGAGAATGATTCATATTTGTCAACAGCTACCGGTTGCTTGTTACGCTTCATCTGGTCTGTTTCTCGGGATGATTCGCAGACATATTCCCACATTTCTTTGACAGTATCAAAATCAAGCGCTTTGTCAGCCATCAACTTTGGTAGAGAGTCATAGATTAGCTTCTTCACCACGTGTTCCAACTGGGCTCTCTTTTTGTCCTCTGTTGTATATTCTTCATAAGGCTTTGGAACCATTTGAGGTCTTGGTTCTTCTCCAGCAGCAGCAGGACCTAAAAAAGTGTTAGATTTCATAATTTTAATTGGACCTCTTTCGAGCACATCTGCCATTTATGGATGTATGCTTTGAAGCTGTATAAGAGCAAGCTTCTTCCATGACTTGAAGTTCTCCTTTGAATACTTTCCAAGTGAGTGGTTCAACATTTTGTTTACGCCTTAAGTAGTTTCCTGAGCTAGACAGACAAGACACAGAAAAACGAGTAATAGTGCAAGGAAAAGATAGATCTGGTCTTAAGCGACTCAGAAGCAGTCGGTTTTTCAACCTCCTGCTCTGATACCACTTGTTGGTCCTGATTTACCAGTCGTCGTGTTTAAACAAGAACACGAAATGCAGCGGAATGATTCAACGTTACTTACACTTATGTTTTCCTTTGAAGATTATTTAAACTCAGGAATTGATTAAGGTTTCTTCACAGTTATACACTAGCAATATGATTGCTAGGTTTAAAGTCTTGTGCGTAATAAAACAGTAAATGAACACGATGTTTATAGTGGTTCGATCCAAAAAGATCTACGTCCACTCCTTAGCCTAAGCGCTAAGAATTCACTAAGTAAGTATACAGAGTACAAGGATTCGCCTTTGACGTTAAGTAGGCAGTGAGTTTTCGACCTGGCTACTTGACAGCTATCCTCCGATATTCTGAACTTCTCAGGTGTAGGTCTGGCAGAGTCAAGGGCACACCTTCGTAAAACTTGCCTTTACTACTTTGGAAGTTTTATAGTTACTTCCTAACTTTTCTTCAGATGCGGCTAAACGCCCGTCTTAGTCTAGACCTTTTCAGGTGTTCGACTGTTGGATTCTTCCAGTAAAGGAAGGTATCCCAATGATTGAAGAATCTTGAATAGAATCAAGGATCTCTTCAATGGAGTGTCAGTGATTCAATGGGGACACTCTGGTAGTTGAAGGCTTTGAATATGTTTCGAATATTTGCTTTTCAACTGACTGCTCTTTAGCTTTTCGCTTTTGTCTTAGGAATCTCTTGAAAGTAAGTTAGAGTATTGAATGAGCAGCACTTCTCACTCTTCTGGACTTGTCTTTTTATACTTGAAGATTCAAACTTTGAATCTTTATATCCGTTAGACACAACGGTCTCTTTGTGCGAGAGTGGTTCATTTTTCAACTTGCTTTCTGGCTTCGTACAGTGGTTTTTGATCTACTTCTGGAAAGTCTTGTCCTTGCATGTACGGTTGTCAGAACGTTGGTATAGCAATCGGTGTTGTCTGTCTTGCTCTGCTAAGCTCTTTTAACACGATCTGCTAGATGAGTATCTTTAGCGAATTGCTGGATGTTAGCAAATGCTAAGTCTTTATCATTCTGCTAGTCACGTATCTGACTGTTGGAGCCTCTACAACGTTAAGCCTTTCCTTCCTTAGGTTTCAGATTGCTATATTTAGCAATCTGCTAGGTGTTGGCAAATGCTAAATCCTTAGCATTCTGCTGTCACACCTCTTCTAGCATATAGTCTTCGGTGTCTTCAGTGAGAGCTCCTAGCAAACTAGTCTATTACAACTCAATGCTTGACCTATACAGGACATTATAAGATATGCTAGACTATACTAGAATTCAGCACTTGATCGACCAATCTAGTAAGGTTTGATCCAACAAAACCTCTTACAATGTGATCCTAAGGGAGATTTTGGATTAATTTCCCAACACCACCTGTTAAATTAATTGGTTCCTGATAAGCACATTATTTTACTCGCTTATCTATATTATTTTCTACTATTTTATGTAGTTTTATTGAGTTTATATATATATTCTATGCATGAGTCTATATCAGGTGGTATTATGCGTACTTTGGTGTGTCTCCACAGGTTATAGGCCAAATTCACTTGAAAATCGTTCCGAAAGCAGTGACGTGTAAGAGTAGCAGTGAAGGTTTCTTCCACAAGAGGAATTCGGGCTATTGGCACATGGAAATGGATGATGCTTTGAGTTAGCTCTCCAACGCAACTGGAATCGGGTCAATCGGAGTTCGGGAGAGGAAGTTATGGCCAAAACCGTGAGACCGCGCAGAAGGGACGAGAGACCACGTCGATCAACGCCAATCAGCATCGATCGATGCCGAAGAAGAAGCCACGTCGATCGATGCCAATCAGCAACGATTGACGCGAGCGAGTCTGCTGGAGCGGAAATTCGATGAAAATCGGATTTATTCATATCTTTAGCCCTAGATTTGATAGGATACACATCCACCCCTATAAATACCAAACCAAATTCGACTTTTTGAAGGCATCTATCATTCCCTATCATATTTTCATTCCACAATTTAGTTTTTAGAGTTTGGAGACTTGGGGAACACGAAACCCTTTATTTTCTTGTAAGTTCTTTATGTATATGCAATTTAATATGTTTTCTTTTGGATTTCTATCTGCGATGAGTGGCTAGAAACACTAGCGGGTTCTAGGGTTTGATATTATTATGGATGCATGTTAGGATTAATTAATTAGGTTCATGATTCCTGTGTTTATTCTATAATTCTAGATTAATTCAAGGACCGAGAGGTGATGATTAATTTAGATGTCTAGCTATTGATAGAAGGACCGAGAGGTGAATATTGATAGTGGGATTAGGAATGCATGATACAATCTACACTATCCAAACAGATGTACTAGACTGTAGGAATTGAACTGATTTGCTTATCAGATTGACTAATTTTGTGTACTTTGAGATCCAGCGGAGATAGTCACTAATTAGTAATCTAGGTTATATTTGCCAAACAAGAAAATATAGCATTATTGTAGTATTCCACCTGTTAAATTAATTGGTTCCTACATGTTATCCATAATAAGAATTCTTTCCTAGAATCTGTGTTCTTTTAAATTTGATCTCAAAACATCTTTAATTTTCAGCATTGTTCTCTTTACTTTTATAAAACCAAAACCTCTTTTGAATTCCTCAAACAATGAATCTTAGGATCATAGCTAGTATATAGGATAGTTTCCCCACACAATTCCCCTAGATTCGATAACCTTAGGGTTTACAAATTTATTTGTCACTGTTTCTATAATTAATCTGTTAGAAATAATAGTTATCAAAGTGGCGCCGTTGCCGGGGAATTGTTAGATTTTATCTTGTTACTAGTTTGTTTTAGGATTTGCTAGATTGAGTTTTATTTTTCTGTACGTGTGCGTGTGTGAGTTTTCGAGTCTGTGTCTCGCGTCGATCGACGCCACCTTGCGTCGATCGACGTCAATCACTTTGTTGCGTCGATCGATGGACACCTTACGTCGATCGATGCCAACCACTTTTTTGCATTGATCGACGTGACATCCACGTCGATCGATACTGAACTGATATTTACCTATTTTTTGTGCAGGTGCATGAACACGCGCGCCAAAGGAAAAACACTCGAGGCCTTTGTCCCTGAAATTGAAGCAACCTACAGGAAAATCAAAAAGAAAGGAAAAGAAAAACAACGAGAGATGGCTGAGAATCCTGAAGCACCTCTGCAAAATATGACTCCCGAGGAGCAGAGGCAATTTGTAAATGAAGTACAGCAGCTGAGAGCACAACTGCAAGCAGCCCAGGCTACTCAGGCGGAACAAGCTGCAAGACTGGCAGAGTTGAACGATATGCAAGTTGTGATCCCGCAAAGGTCCATCTTGGATCGATTTCTTCCACAGCAAGCGGAGGCCGGATTCAGAGTTGGCATTGATGCCAACAACTTTGAGCTGTGCACAGGCCTTATTCAGATGGTGCAGCAAAACCAGTTTGGGGGGAGAGCTGTAGAAGATCCATATACCCACCTCAACCAATTCATTGAGGTGTGTAACACTGTGAAGCAGAATGGAGTAACCCAAGATGTGATCAGAATGAGACTATTCTCGTTCTCACTCAGAGACAAGGCACGGTCTTGGTTTGCTGGACTGGATAAGAGTCAAATCGGGACATGGGAGGAGCTTCGAGCAGAGTTCCTTACCAACTACTTCCCTCCGAGCCTGCTGCTGAAGAGGAAAGCTGCCATTACTACTTTCAAGCAGATGTATGATGAGTCACTCTACGAGGCCTGGAAGAGATACAAAGAGCTTCTACGACTTTGTCCTGGACATGGCATCGATCTGGAGATGCAAGTGTGTCATTTCTATGAGGGTTTGAATCCTCACATGAAGGAGCTGGTTGATGCATATGCTGGTGGGATACTGATGAAGAAGAGTGGTGCAGAAAGCATGAGGTTGCTGGCAGACATGGCGCTGAATAGCCACCAATGGCCGACCGATAGACAAATTTCGGTCAAAGTTGTGGAAGCCAAGCTAGAAATTGATGTGGTTGCTGAGGTGAAAAAGCTCCGAGAAGAGATTGAAAAATTGAGCACATCACAAGCTGCAGCTGTTGCAGAGCCAAGCATGGCCATTGTTCCGGTGGAGGCCGACTACATCAACCGGGGTGCAAGCAGTTCGTTTGGAACTACCGGGATGGAGGTGAACTACATTGGCGGTGGTTATCACAATAACTAACGAGGCAATCATGGGTATCATTACAACCATGAGCGATCTCACCATGGTTTTTCTTATTCTAACCCTTCTGCTACAGAACACCCTCCGTCTGGTTTTGATTTAGGTACTGAAGGAGAGATAGTGGAAAGCAAGAAGTCTGTGCTGGAAGACACGCTCGAGAAATTTATCAAAACCTCAGACAATCGGTTTGGGAAAGTAGAAACCGAAGTGAAGGGGATGGCCGACCACATGCAGCTGATGACAAAACACCTTCAGATGATGGACACGCAATTGAGCCAGATTGCCACCACACTCGGCAACCAACACAAGCCTGGAAAGCTTTTGAGCACAACGGAGATGAACCCAAGGGTTCAAAAAGACTGCAAGGCCGTCACTCTGAGGTCTGGGACAAGCTACAAGGGTCCCGAGATGGCTGTAAATGATTTCGGAGGCAAAAAGGAGCAAAACTACGCAGGACAGGGATCCACGTCGATCGACGCAGAAGACAAATCCCCATCGATTGACGCCACCCTACGTCAATCGACGCCAAAGTCTGTTCCAGGCGCAAAGCTGAAGCAGTCTGAAGATCAACCACCTCCTTGCCATTCCCACAGAGGTTCGCGAAGCAGAAAGAGGACGAGAAGTTCTCCAGATTTGTGGAAAATCTGAAGAAGGTCGCATCATCCCGCTGATCAAAGCACTGAAGGAGATTCCGGGGTACATGAAGTACCTCCGAAAATTTATGAGTGGAAAGAAACAATTCGTGGAGAACGAGATGGTGAAGATCCACGAGCAGTGCAGCCAGCTACTTCAAAAGCAGGTGCCCATCAAGAGAAGCGATCATGGATGCTTCTCTATTCCGGTTGAGATCGGGGGACACACGTTTGAGAGAGTACTATGTGATACTAGGGCCAGTATCAACCTGATGCCGTACTCCATCTACAAGCGTCTCAACATTGGAGAGATGAGGCCCACGATGATCACCCTGCAGATGGCGGACCGGTCTGTGTCCCGCCCGAAAGGTATTCTAGAGGATGTGCTCATTCGCATGGGCCATCTCATTTTTCCTGCAGATTTTGTGGTGCACGAGATGAAGGAGGACGAGAACATGCCCATGATCTTGGGGCGTGAGTTTCTCGACACTAGCGCCGCTCTCATTGACTGTCGAGGCGGCGAGATCACACTTCGAGTGAATGTTGAAAAGATTACCTTTGTGATCGACAAGAGTAAGAAGAAAGCGGAGTGCAAACGAATCTCCACTACTGACGAAGGGGATGAATCTGAAGAGGAAGAAGCAGCTGCCATCGAATGGGAGCGATAAAACGGAGGGGTGAAACTATCAACCACGCCACCTTTTTCTGAGCTCACCACCATTATCAAGGATCGGAAGGTTTACATGGTGGATTCCAAAGGTCGGCGAGTCTGGACCCGACCTCCCTGGCGGTGATCAGAGGTATCGTCAAGCTGCGACGTTAAATCAAGCACTTGTTGGGAGGTAACCCAACCTTTTCCGTATTTTCTTGTTAATTTTTGTTTTTTATTTCTTTCAAATTTCTATTATTTTTGCGTTATTTTGCAGTTTAATAAAAAAAAATTGGAGATCGGCTCGACGTCGATCGACGCAGCCTGGCGTCGATCGACGCCGAGCAGCCTGGCGTGATACACTTCGATCCTCAAAGGGATCGGCAAGAAGGCTTCACGTTGATCGACGCAAAATGCCAGCTGCAACAATTCACGCCGAGCGATATCCAAAGACTCCGGGGGATAAAAAATGGATGTCTGAGATCCACTACCAGGTATAGTTCCCTCTTTTGTCTGATTTTCAAACTTATTCCACTCTTTGAGTTGGAAATAAGTTTGGGGGAATGTGGACAAGAGATGGAACGTTCTATCCTTTATTTATTTTGCTTTCCGCTTTAAATTTTTTTTAAGTTTTTATTCTATTTTGTGGAAAAAAAATTTAGTTTTGATATAACCCGAATGAGATTGTGAGATTAGAATCGGTTGAGGGTTGAGTTTGAATTGATTGTGATTGTGGTTAGATGCCTATAAATGTAGAATACTGCATGATAGGATTGATTTGACACTTATGCTTGCATGATGATTGAGCTGATTTGAGATTGACTGTGGAAGAAAAATTTTGAATCCTTGTGTGAGGATTTTGAGCCTTTGATTCGTTTGATGTGAGATTCACATGTGTGTTTTGATTTCTCTAGAACTTGCCTATTTTCTGTGTTGAGACTGCATAGTGTGCACAAGTTTAGGAAATGTTCTTAGGCCATCTTTGATAGCCCAATTCCCTGAACACTGTCCCTTCACATTAAATTTTCCCTAGTTAGCCACTTTTGAGCCTATAAAAAAATTTTCTTTCCTTGTCTATGAGATTAAGAAGAAGTATTGGTTTCGCTCATGTCTTGAGTTGTGGTATATGGGGTGGAATGATTGTGATATGGAGATAAGAAAATATAACTTAATGGTGAAAAGATGTGTGAAAAAGAAGCTCAAAGAAATAATTAGAATTCTCATAAGCACTCTGAAAAGAAAAGAATAAAAAATTTTGTAAAGAGCATAAGAGATTCAAAATGAGCTAAAAAAAGGGGGGGTTGTGTATTTGTTGATATATTTGAGGAGAAGGTTGAATGATGAGCAGATGGTGGTTGCATTGGTTGAGAATGATCAACTCAACTTAATTTAGTCACTTGGCCAAATTTTCCCTACCCTTCACAAAAAGCCTACATTACAACCTAATGAAAGTCCTTTTTGATTCTAGACTTGTGTGCACATTCTAGCAGTGGAGATATTAGAAAATTTGCAAGCCTATGGTAGAAATTTCTTCATACATGTTATTGAGTGCTTTCATCTATACCTTAAACACTTGAGAGTTGAGCGATACACTTCTGGTGAGTTCTTCCACTGTTGATGAATTTTCTGTCTCTTTCAAATTGCTTGTGTGTAGTAGATTTTCGAATCTTGACTGTGATGAATCTTGTGAGGCATTGCACTTTAATCGCATGATCTTTTGATTTCTTTCTTGCCTATTGATTGAGGACAATCAAATGTTCAAGTTTGGGGGGTTTGATAAGCTCATTATTTTACTCGCTTATCTATATTATTTTCTACTATTTTATGTAGTTTTATTGAGTTTATATATATATTCTATGCATGAGTCTATATTAGGTGGTATTATGCGTACTTTGGTGTGTCTCCACAGGTTATAGGCCAAATTCACTTGAAAACCGTTCCGAAAGCAGTGACATGTAAGAGTAGCAGTGAAGATTTCTTCCACAAGGGGAATTCGGGCTACTGGCACATGGCAAAGGATGATGCTTTGAGTTAGCTCTCCAGCGCAACTGGAATCGGGTCAATCGGAGTTCGGGAGAGGGAGTTATGGCCAAAACCGTGAGACCGCGCAGAAGGGGCGATAGACCACGTCGATCGACGCCAATCAGCATTGATCAATGCCAAAGAAGAAGCCACATCGATCGATGCCAATCAGCAATGATCGACGCGAGCGAGTCTGCTGGAGCAGAAATTTGATGAAAATCAGATTTATTCATATCTTTAGCCCTAGATTTGATAGGATACACATCCACCCCTATAAATACCTAACCAAATTCGACTTTTTGAAGGCATCTATCATTCCCTATCATATTTTCATTCCACAATTTAGTTTTTAGAGTTTGGTGACTTGGGGAACACGAAACCCTTTATTTTCTTGTAAGTTCTTTATGTTTATGCAATTTAATATGTTTTCTTTTGGATTTCTATCTGCGATGAGTGGCTAGAAACCCTAGCGGGTTCTAGGGTTTGATATTATTATGAATGCATGTTAGGATTAATTAATTAGGTTCATGATTCCTGTGTTTATTCTATAATTCTAGATTAATTCAAGGACCGAGAGGTGACGATTAATTTAGATGTCTAGCTATTGATAGAAGGACCGAGAGGTGAATATTGATAGTGGGATTAGGAATGCATGATACAATCTACACTATCCAAACAGATGTACTAGACTGTAGGAATTGAATTGATTTGCTTATCAGATTGACTAATTTGGTGTACTTTGAGACCGAGCGGAGATAGTCACTAATTAGTAATCTAGGTTATATTTGCCAAACAAGGAAATATAGCATTATTGCAGTATTCCACCTGTTAAATTAATTGGTTCCTACATGTTATCCTAATAAGAATTCTTTCCTAGAATCTGTGTTCTTTTTAATTTAATTTCAAAACATCTTAAATTTTCTGCATTGTTCTCTTTACTTTTATAAAACCAAAACCTATTTTGAATTCCTCAAACAATGAATCTTAGGATCATAGCTAGTATATAGGATAGTTTCCCCACACAATTCCCCTGGATTCGATAACCTTAGGGTTTACAAATTTATTTGCCACTATTTCTATAATTAATCTGTTAGAAATAACAGTGATCAGTCCTACATGTTATCCATAATAAGATTTCTTCCCTAGAATTTGTGTTCTTTTAAATTTGATTTCAAAACATCTTTAATTTTCAGCATTGTCATCTTTATTTTCCAAATCAAAACCCTGATTTTCTGTTCACTCAAATAATGAATCTTAGGATCATAGCTAGTATATAGGATAGTTTTCCCACACAATTCCCCTGGATTCGATAACCTTAGGGTTTACAAATTTATTTGCCACTTTTCTATAATTAATCTGTAGATTTTACAGTGATCAACCATCTAAGTCGAAATGAGGATGCAGTTGCTCTGAGTTTACAAAGTATGAAATTTTAACACTACTCAGAACTGTGCTTCCTCTAAACTCGACCTACTCTAATTGATCTTCCCCCTGAATAGGAGAGATATTACTCGATTAATATAAATCAAATTAGAGCGAAAAGCAAACTGCTGATCACACTGGAATATGTGAATTCAACTAAATAATAAATATCTCAGGTAAGAGACAATGAGAAGTTGTCTTCAAACCAACAGTTTTTAACCTTTCATTATATGTGATATCATTACAAGTTCATGAAAAGCGAAAAACTGCAACAAAAGATACAAAAGGAAGCAGTGCACACCATTACTCCTTGGATTTTTCTTTGTCCTTCGATTTTTCTAGAGTGGAGGAGGATGAAGATCCAGTTTGCTTGGCCAGGCTCTTGGCCATTTCCATCATTAATCTCATCTGTTCTTCCCCAGCTTCCTTCATCATCTGCATTTGCTCATCTCTCATCTTCTCCCCCTTTTTGAAAATATCAATTAGAGTGGCCATGGATGTTTGGACTTGTTGGCTCACTGCTTGGTTGATTGCATCTTGTACAGCATCGGATAGGGTCAAGGTGGGAACTCCAATTGATATAGGGTTAGGAGATAGAGTTTCCGGAGAACCAAATGTCTGTCCAGCGTGAAGGACCAGTTCCCGTAAGTCTCCCTCAGTGGTAGTTTCAACTGCCACCTCTAGTGCATGAGATTGAGCAGTTTTGGCTGCTTCTTCCTCCTCTCTTCTTCTCAGTTCAGCGGCTGCCTTGGCCTCTTGCCTTGCCCTTTCTGCTTCAGCTGCTGCAGCTTCGGCTTCTTGTTGTTCCTTTTTTGTTGCTGCTATTGTAGCTTCAGCCTCCTGTCATTCCTTTTCTGCAGTTGCTGCCTCTTCCTCTTCTTTCCTCTTCTGCTCAGCGGCTTCAATTCTCCTTTGCTCAGCAGCCCTTTCTAGCCTTTGCATCTCTTCCTCTTCTTCTCGAATTTTTTGGGATTTCTTAGCAGAATATTCCTCAGCTGATTTGACTCGTTGTATGATCTGAAGCTGTTTCAGGAAAAAAATCACGCAGTGTGCGCTCACAAATGAGTTCGAGGGCTCTCTCGGCAGTTTCTTAAAGTGTTAAAGTGAGCGAGAGTTGAATAGCTTCTGCCAGAGCGGCTTTCTCTTCCTTCCTCTGTTTCTCCTCTTCTTCCTTTCTCAACCTTTCAATCTCCTTCTCTTTTTGTTCCTCCATCTGAGAGAGATTCCTTCTGAACTTTTGAGCTTTGGCAGTTAATTTTTGTTGAAGGATATTCAGTCTCTCCAGGCCAGCGAGGTATTCATCTATCTTTCTTTGGATGCGCTCCAGAGTAGACTCTTCTCTGTCTGTAGCAGTTTCTTCTGGGATGCATCCTGACTAGTTCCCCCTGTTCCCATGAAGGGAGTTTCTCCTTGTTCACCTCCCTGAGTGGATGCTTCTGGCTCACAGGATTCTGACACAGTTAGGCCTTCTTTGGGATGTTCTTGCCTTTGAGATGTGGTTTTCTCAGAATCTGATGAGTTGTATGTTATTTCAATAATATCTACCCTGCTCTCGACTCCAATATCTACCTGCTCATCCGTTGGAAGGAATCCAAGAGCCTCAAAATGTAGGCGCTTGAACGCTTCAGCAGACAGGATATCAGTATTCTCATTTGGAAGTAAGGATTGACCAGCTCCTTCAATTGGATCAAGGAAATGCAGCTTCCCGGTAACATCTATCATGGAAACATCAAAATCATCGCCTTTTCTCTTCTTTGATTGTGGTTCTTCATCAACAATAGTTTGCTCGCCTTTCTGGACACGTTGTAATCCTTCTTCCAGGTTTGTTTCTATCTTCCTCTTGTTCTTCCTTTTCGTTTTCTCATGCTCTTCACAGGTTAGCCATAGAATGGATTTCTTCTTTCCTGGAACTGAAGTGGCAGTTTGAACTACGGGTATTATTGTGAGACTCTCAGCCATCTCAGGGTCGACCACCTTATTATCAAAATTGTCCTGCCCATCATCATCCCCATTGTCTCCATCATCGCCGTCGTTTCTTTGGATTGACCGGTAGACGGGATTCCTCGGAGGAATGAAATCAGATGGCAGAAGGTCTTCTCCTTCTCATTGAAGACCAAGCAGTTGCTCTAAAAGATAACTGACCTTCAGTCCAAAACTAACACTAGATTAAAACTTGTTGTCTTTCTGGATGCCTTTGTTCTTCTTGGCATTCTCCAACAAGCGTCATAGATGTATTCAGCCCAGTTTCCTCCTGGGCCATCATCAAGTGCCATCATAACCGCATACTTTGGTTGGCTTAATTCTGAAAAGGATCTGGTGCCACAATATAGCATTCTCAGGGCAACTTCACTGAGAGTCTTGTAAAACGGCTTCAGTTCAGAAACTTTTGTGGTAGGTTTGAGTCCTTCCTTGTGATCAGACTTCTTCCACTTGTCCCAATGATTTTTCATGGTGTCCTTGTCGTGATCGAGATAACTGGCGATGTTGATCCCTGTGTTGGATAAATGAAGGTTCCGCGCAATGAGATCAGGATCAACTCAGATCTCCTTCTTCTCAACTTTCGTTTTGAATGATAGTTGATCCTTAGTTATTATTGTATGCTCGTAAAACTCTTCGACACGGTAGTGTTTGAACCTTCATGGAAAAGCTGTCAAAAACTACGTCAATGTCTTCGTCGTGAGCTTCTTGGTAAGTTCATCATTTGTTGTGATAGTAGCGATATCTCTCCAATTCAAAATCTTCTCCTTCACAACATGTACCGCCCGAATTTGTTTGATTTTGAGTCCCTAAGACAAAAAATCATCTCTCATGACTCGGATCAACTCTGCATGGGGATTCTTTTCTGTGACTGTGTATCTCTCGGGGTAGTCTGAGGTGCTGGGACCTTCCGTCTGTTGTGTCTTCTTCTTCGGTATGTTGAAGAAATAATGTAGGTGATTGTTGAATGCTTGGAGACTTAGAAGTTTCAGAGAGAGTTTGCAGGGGATAAGAGTGTCGAGACGATGAAGAGGAAATGGGTTTCTAAGGGTTCGGTCAAATGTGAATCAAGATCCACGACTGAGATGGAAATCCTTTTCTGTGATCAACGACTAAGGTTGAAGTTGACGTAGGCGTCTGTTCATATCTATTGCACCGTTCAGGAGCGTGTGGGATGGAAGATGTGGCTCCGTGCAATACGCCGTTGTGCTGCCCGCATTAAATGCGACGTGCAGCCGACGACTCCAACCAATTTAAAAATTCATGCCCTTGACCAAACGCAGTTTTCCCTAACACACTGCTTCGTCAAACTGCTTGAGACAGTTCACAACTGTCCTTATTGAAGAACTGGACAACTGTGTCATCCTTAGTTGCCAGTTAGAAATTGTCCTCAATCTTGATAGTTTAAAAACTTTGACCCTTCACAGTTTCTTCGTGCAGTTTTCATAAGCACTTAGTTCCTGGACTCCATCCTTAGGATTTAATGCAAAGTGCAGAACCGTACTTCAGTTTGACCATTCACTGACTCTGCACCTATTAGCCTTCTGTCCTCTTGGCCACATGTCCATTCATGGATGGCTTGATGCAGTTGTCAAGCATTCAATGTAGACCTACCAGATTCTGAATCTGAACCATGAAGAGTCATGTCCTCCATTTAAGTGTCTTGACATCCTTTCGATCGTTGCACTAGATCGTCTATAAATACTCCTTCAACGAACATTGGATATCATATAACCCTACGCTTCTTCGATTCAAATATAAAAAAAAAGTATGCTCCCTCTGATATGGCAAAGATCTCCATCCAGGGAAACAAGATTTTGGATAGAGGAGGGCTTTATGCACAATACTGGAGAACTCCGACCGTCTATGAGGAAGTGATGGGAAACCTCAAACGAATGGGCTTGAGCGCTTCGTGACCATAGAGCCCCACACCTTTCATACGGATTTGCTTAAATTGATTTCCTACAACTCCACTATTATAGATGACAAGATCTACTGTAGTATTAATGGGGAGCAGTTCTTTTGGTCCGCTGACTCTCTTGCTGTCGAGTTCGGGATTAGTCGCAATGGGACGCCGGTAATGGATTTTCTAAAAGAGGAGATAGTGCCTGAATGATCGGCTTGGAAGCGATGGAGAGCAGCGGACATTGGGTTCCATCCAACTGCTCCTTGCGGGTTCC
Source organism: Plectranthus barbatus (assembly GCA_026898455.1). Classification (NCBI taxonomy): domain Eukaryota; kingdom Viridiplantae; phylum Streptophyta; class Magnoliopsida; order Lamiales; family Lamiaceae; genus Plectranthus; species Plectranthus barbatus. The sequence continues at coordinate 577,195 of JAPKLW010000368.1, forward strand.
TCATGCCCCGCTATCGAGTGTCCTTCGACATCATGAACCAGATGGTGGTCTGTAACTCCCTTCTGGACACTAACTTTTCTCCACCTGTCTGGAAGGCGATGATGGCATTCGAGGACCAGGCTAAGGTGGATTGGGCAACCTTTATCTTCGACCGCTTGAAGATGGCCCTCCAGAACCTGCCTGAAGTCATTGTCCCATACGGCATGCAGTTGAACAGGCTCATAGAGAAGCGGATCCCCTACTTCACTGAAGGCCATTCGAACCTGGTTAGATCCGACTACTACCCCTCAAGATGGATGCCCACCCGATGATTGTGATTGAACAACTAATCTGATTTTTCTGCAATTTTTTATTTTCTTGTCTGTGTACGATGTACTCCTCTTCTCATGAATGAAATCATTCTCTCTTTTTTACAGTTCTATAATTTACACAACTGACATAACTATACTCTCATCAGTTTGTACAGCTCAGTTTTCATCTCGGTCCCTCGAGATGTCATCAAACTCTAGTAGACCTAATTTGATACATAGCTCTTTAAAACGAGCCTCAAGTAGCAGTTTGGTGAAAATATCCACTAGTTGGTCCTCCATCCTTATATATTCAATCGATATATCTTGCTTCTCAACATGATCTCAGATGAAATAATGACGAATATCTATATGCTTTGTCTTGGAATGTAGAACTGGATTCTTGATATGCAAACTGCGTTGTTGTTGTTGAAGTATATCGGCACACAACCAGTTTCGATTCCATAATCCTTGAGCTATTGCTTTATCCAAAGCACTTGAGCACAACAACTGGTGGCTGCAACATATTCGGCCTCAGTAGTTGAAGTAACCACTGAATGCTGCTTTTTGCTGAACCAACTGATCAGTTTATGCTCTAGGAACTGACATGTTCCACTTGTGCTCTTCCGATCGATTCTGCAACCTCCAAAATCTGAGTCTGAGAATCCATTTAACATGATTCCATCAGTTTTGGGATACCATATACCCAAAGACTCAGTCTTCTAAGATATCTCACGATCCTGTTTGCTGCCTCCATGTGGGACTTCTTAGGGTTGGCCTGGAACCTTGCGCAAACTCCCATAGCATAGGAGATATCTGGTCTGCTGGCAGTTATATAAAGCAAAGACCCAATGATCCCTCGATAGGCAGTTGTATTGATTGGTTCTCCTTCTGCATTGAGAGTGATTTGAGAACTAGTGCTCATCGGGATCCTTAAAGATTTTGTCTTCTCATGGCAGAATTTGTTGATCAAATCTTGAGTGTATTTCTTCTGACTGATGAAAATTCCTTCGTCAGACTGATCCACTTGCAATCCAAGAAAATATGTCATTTTTCACATCATACTCATTTGAAATTTGTTTTGGATCAACTGGGCAAATTTCTCACTGAGACTTGTGTTCTTGCTGCCGAAGATAATATCGTCTACATAAATTTGGACAAGCAAGAAGTCCTCTCCATCTCTTATATTGAATAAGGTTATGTCAATTGTCCCTTTCTCAAATCCATTCTTGAGCAAAAATTGAGAGAGGGTTTCATACCATGCTCTAGGAGCCTGCTTTAGTCCATACAAGGCTTTCCTCAGTTTATAGATTTGGTTTCCTTGCTCGAAACCTGGGGCTGTTCAACGTAGACCTCTTCCTTCAATTCACCATTAAGGAAGGCACTCTTCACATCCATTTGGAGTACTGTGAAGTTGTGATAAGCAGCATACGCCAAAAATAGATGAATGGCCTCTAGTCTGGCAACTGGAGCGAATGTTTCATCGAAGTCTATCCCTTCACACTGTGCATACCCCTTGGCTGCCAATCTTGTTTTGTTTCTAATGATGGTGCCGGTCTCATCGCTTTTGTTCTTGAAGACCCACTTGGTGCCAATCACAGATTGATGTTATGGTTTATTCACCAGGTACCATACATTGTTGCGAGTGAACTCTCCTAGCTCCTCTTGCATCGCATTGATCCAATCAGTCGATTGAAGAGCTTCATCAATCTTCACCGGTTCAATTTGTGATATGAAGCAAGACATCAATGCGCTGTCTTGTCTTGTTCGAACAGGATTACCAATATCATCCAGGACAGCTTCTATAGGATGATCTCTTAGCCAACTGGGCTTCTTCACAGTTATGGCCTCAACGGGAGCAACTGTGAGCTCAGTTTAAACTGTTGGGGGTTCTTGGTGAGACGATTCACCTCCTTGCTCTGGAACTGGATTTTGCACAGCAACTATGTTGTCAGCTGAAGTTGCATTCTCAACTGCTTCATGGTTGACTTCCTTGGCTTCAGGCTGCTCTACTTCGAATGTTTTTGCATTGGCTTCAGGGGCTTCTCTTCGCTTTGATCTTTTATGTTTATGAATTTTAAAGCCTCAGCAATGACATTGGCATCATTGGCCCTCTCGACTGTTTGAAGTCCAGCCGAGGTAATTGGAGTCTCAGAATTATCATTCATAGATCTAGTCAGAGGTGTTGTTCGATTATGATCAAGATCAGTTTTAGGTTCCTCATTGACATCCTTGATCTCATGATTTTCAAGACCTAGTTCTTGAAGTGTCCTGCGCACTAGAGTAGCTTCATAAAAAACAACATGACATGTTATTTCCACAAGTTGGGTGACCTTGTTTAATACCCTATATCCCTTGTATGAAGGATGTCCATAACATAGGATGACACCTTCATCTGCCTTAAGACTAAAGGTATTCAATTTGGACTTCCCATTGTTATGGATATAACATGGAGAACCAAATGCATGAAGATGAGCTATGGAATCCTTACAACCATTGTAAATTTAGTAGGGAGTCTTGTGCAGCCACGTGTTGAATGCACTTCGATTTTGAGTGTAGCTGGTTGTCATCAAGGCTTCTCCCCAGAACCTTTTTCCAAGATTGGTCTCGGTCAGCATGGTCCTCACTGCTTCCTTGAGAGTTCTATTTCTTCTCTCAGCCAGGCCATTGGTTGAGGAGTTCTTGGAGTAGACTTTTCATGTCCAATTCCAATTTCAGCGCAGAAGTCCATGAGTGGTCCATTACAGAACTCTGTTCCATTATCGGACCTTATCCTCTTGACTGTCACCCCTTTGTCATTTTGAAGATGGGTAATCAGTTCTGGCAGTTGAAGCTTCACTTCATCCTTAGACTTGAGCAGCACCACCCACGTATATCTTGAGTAGTCATCAACAACTACTAATGTATACTTCTTTCCTCCAATTGTGGGTGGAGCAGTTCCAATATCCGGTCCGTGCTTGTTGTAATTAGCTTGTTCTTGAACGATCCTGAGCTGGCAAGCTTTACATACTCCTTCTTTTTTAAACTTCTTATGTGGCAGTCCTTCAACTAGGTTATGTTTGGCTAGATGTCTGATAGAGTTGAAGTTCAGGTGACTTAATCTTTTATGCCACAGCTAGTCTATACTATCTGAGGAACTGTGTGCCATGAGGCAGATTCCTTCTTCTCCACTTGACCAATCTACAATGTAGAGGCCTCCTTTCCTGATGCCTCTAATCTTGGTCTCGTTGGTCACTTTGTCAATGATATGGCAGCCAGATTTTCCAAAGCTGATGATGTAGCCACTCTCGCTCAATTAACTTATGCTTAGAAGATTGTGCTTCAGGTTGGTGACAAGGGACACGTTATTGATTCTTATGCCATTGTGTTCCATGCATCCTCTTCCAACTACTCATCCCTTGGACTTGTTGCCAAAAGTGACAGATGGTCCTCAGTACATCACAAGTTTCTTGAGCAAATCCTTTTCTCCTGTCATAAGTGCCGAGCACCCGCTATCAAGTATCCATGATCTTGCTTTCTTTTGAGAATTTTGTACCTGCAAGACTGAAAATTTTTATTTAGGTCCCCGCATCCTTTCGGGTCCTGCACAGTCAATTTTTTGGATCCATCCTTTTGGTATCCAGATCTGTTTCACTTTCACAGTTCGTGAAACTGAGTCACTCTTTAGTGTTTGGTTAACCTTTCTCCTAAAATAGTGTATGTTATTTGAATTCATGTTGGAGAAGGTTGTGATGTGTGAACTCTTTCTTAAACTGTTGTTCTTGAAAGAGTCTCAAGAAACAGTTCTCAGGTGCTTAGCCATCATAGTCTTAGAAGGATAAAATTGTTTTGACTCAGGCCTCGAATAGGCGTTCCTCCTATTTGGATAACTGTTATAACAAAACTAAGCTTTGTTATAGTTTCTCGGATTTCTATCCGGTTGTCGAACTGACTTCCTTGTAACATTTACGTGTTGCTCAGTCGTTCTTGTTGGTAAAACTGGATTCCTTGTATTTTGAACATTACACTTATCCAGTTTTGAAGAAAAGTCAGGTCTTCTCTCGACATTTTGTTTATACAGTTTACGAACTGTGTGGACTCCCTATCGAGGTACTAGTTTGGAGTCAGTTTTTGACCAACATTTGGTCTTTTCTTTGTGTTTGACTAACTCTTTGGTTTTGACTTTTCATTTTTCCAACACATTCCCTGAACTGAGTTTGGCTCTGACAAAGCCTAAAAATGTTTTCTCAGTTCCTGAAGTAGATGCATGTTCACTCAAATTTTCTTCATTTTGATGCTCCATAAATCACATCCCGTATTTATCAGATGGTTTTTTTTTAGCATTCAAAATTTCTTTTAATTTTCTTGAGCTCTTTTTGAAGGTACATTCACATTTAATAGGCTCAAGTTTCTTCAAGGAGTCACATTCCTTTGAAACATCTTTAAAAATTTTAAGAAGTTTGGAATGTTCTTCCTTGAGTTTTTCGAATTCCTCACTGATTGACCTCGTCCTTGCATCTTCATCGGTCAAAACTGAAATCTCTTATTTCAGTGAGGCATTTTCACTAGCTAATGCATCTTTAATTTCATGAAATTTCTCAACCTCTCTTATAATGTTTTCAAGAGAAATGTCTGCTGAATTTGAGCGACAAAATTCAGAGCTCTCTTCAATGCATGTAGATGCTAGAGATAAAGGTAGATACGTTGTTACCACTATTTTGAGATTTGATATGTCAGTTTCTTCATCAGTGACATCTCCATCAACAGCTGCCATGAAGGCTAGGAGTGCTTTCTCATCATTTTCATTCTCAGACGTGTAGTAGCCGTCATCATGGTCTGGGATGTCTGGCACTTCAGTTCTTGAGAGCATTGATTGGGCCACAACTTTTGAAGCTCTTTTCTCAAATACATTCCTCAATCTGTCTATGTCCTCTTGAGAGACTAGAGGGCATTCGTATTTCAAGTGATCTGGAGAGTTGCATTCATAGCATGTGCGTGGCTCTATTTTTTTGAATCTTTGCTCACTAGTCTGAGCTTCTTTTCCCTTAGCTTTGACCTTCTCCAGGAGTATGGCCAAGTTCCTCATATGTTCCTCCAGTTTGGCAACTGACAGGTCAGTTTCCTTTTTCTGGTTTGAGGTGGAGGTGTCCTTCGCTGGAGAAGATTGATAGGCAGTTTTGTCGAACTGCATTGGCTTCTTTTGGCATCTTTGGAAGTCTCTCTTTACGAAGAATGCAGCGTCATCATTTGCTGCTGAGTTCGGAGTTCTTACTGCTTCATTTTTGTTCACCATTTGTATATCCCATTCATGGGCTTGAAGTTCGGCGAACAGCTCTTTGGTGGTCATTTTAGAAAGATCCATGGTTTTCAAACTGGTGGTTTTAACAAACCAGTCTTCATTTGGCATTCTAGAGAGAATTTTGGCATTCATGTCAGCCACACTCTCTTCTCTTCTAAGACTCTTTAGCTCACTAACAATGGCATTGAGCCTGGCATCCATTAATTTGATACTTTCACCAAGTAGCATCTGAAAGAATTCGTATTTATCAACGCAAATTTTTTTCTTGTTGCGTTTCATAGCTTCGGTTTTTTTTGTCAGCTCATTGATCCAATCTCATAGCTCTTTGGCGTTGTTGTTCTCTATGGCTTCGTCCATGAGAGATTTTGAAAGAGATTGCATGATCATTTCTTGTGCAATAGGATCAAGCTGAGCCCGTTTCTTTTCTTCCAGTGTCCACTCTTCAGGTGGTTTATCTACCATTTGAACTCCTGGATCCTCTCCTCCGAGCCGGAGATTAATCTTCTGAATCTTTAGAGGTCCATTCTTCAAGACTTCATCCATCTCTGGATGTTGGCTCCTCAGTTGAATGAGGCACCACTTCTTCCATACTGCGAACTTCTCTAGGTTGTATTTGGGAGGACTTGGATAATTCATCATTATCTGTAGATAATCTGCTCACTAAACACACTTAACACAAAAAACTGAGAGTGCAAGGAAATATGGATCCGGTCCTAAGCGACTCAAAAAAAACAGTCTAGAAAGACCAACCTGGCTCTCATACCACTTGTTGGTCCCTGATTAGAGTATGAATAATTGTGCAGCGGAAGTTTTACTAAGCAATTGCACTCTAAAACTAGGGGGGGCAGTTTCCCAGTTTAGGATTTATGAAAAACTGTGTTAGCCGAGAGTTTACTTTGTCAGTTTACAGATATACGCTTCAATACTTTCGAGAAGTGTTGAAGGTCTCAAAATTCAGTTGAAAACTGTGTAATGAGAAAGTAACGAAAACTACAAATGAGACAGGATATTATAGTGGTTTGGATCCTTAAGTCCTATGTCCAGTCTTCGGAAATTAATCCGGTAATTCCCTAAGTAATGAAGTATACACTCCTCACGATCTATAGCCAATCACCACGAAAACAACCGTTCGTAGTAAACTGGATAACTCGCCCAGGTAGATGATCTTCACTCCTTCAGTTCCTCGAACCCAGGTAAGCACCTTAAAGTCTTCTCAGAACTGGCGGTCATCGGAAATGGATTGAGGACAAACCTTCCTTCTCCTTCTCCGGTGGATGGATGATTTAGTTCTTCCCAGAACACTCGAAAGTTGGCGATAGCCCGTAATAACCTGTTCCTCGTCAGAGAACCAGGCTGTTATGTTCCTACTTGAAAAGTAAGAACACCAACAAGAAAGACTAAGTCGAATAGACTTAATCCTCGTGTACTGAAAGTCACACGGTGAATCACAAATGATTCAGTAAGCAATAGAGCCTCATGTTCAAATAGTAACACACAGATTAAATGTAGTTCACTTGTGAGCTTTGAATGCTTCGAGCTTTAAATTCGGCAGAGTAAGGGCGTATTTTAATGTTTCAGAGTTTCGGCCATTATTTCTCCGGTCCTTCTGCTAGACATGGCCAAAAATAACCAGAACTGGCCCGCCAGTTCCAAACTAGAACCGTCACCCCTTTTACCCAGGCCGGTTCTGGTTCCAAGAATTCGGGCCCGTGGAACCGCTGGTTCCGAACCGGCGGTTTTTCCCTTTTTAAAAAAAAATTCGAATTTTTTAAAATCTGATGGTTCGAACCGTGTCACCCATGTTACCTGTGGAAGATCAAACGGTCGATAATGCCTCGGGATTCACAAAAACCGCCGAATCGGCCCGGAACCGGCGGTTCCAACTGTCAAAAATTCAATTTTTTTTTATTTTCTTTAAAATTAATGCAATTTTTGTAGTATAAATACCCCCCCCCCCCATAATTTTCACCACACCTCTCTCATTCTCAAATCTCAATCTTCTCTCTTGTGTTCAATTTGCTCTCTTGTGCTCAATTTTAATATTTTATTGTTCAATTAGTATAGTTTTTTATAGTTTATTAGTCTCCTAAATTCATATTCTTCATTTCTTCCTTCAATTTCATCATGTCTTCTTCTAAACCATCTTCTCAATCCAAGGGAAAGGGAAAATATATGGGTAGGGGGGTAGTACTACTTCGTCATCTCATCGTCGTTCTTCTTCCATCAATATAAGGGAAAATGATGATTCATCTATTCTCACTCCTTCTTCCACTCATCATCAACCAACGCATGATGAAGAGGAGGAGGAGGAGGCTACTCAAACACAAGGTAAGCAAGGTAAAGTTTTAAAGTCTAATCTTCTTACTAAACATTTTCATAAAGTTAAGTGTAAAACTCAAAAAAAGAGACATGCCCGAGCAATTCGATCTTTTTTGCAATTATAGTGATAAAAAATATAAATTTACCGCCAAAGGTGGCTATGGTACCTATCGACGTCTCATCCTTCAAAAGCATCCACGAGAGGAAGGTATCCCTCAAACTCAAACTCAACTCGGCCCTATGTTTTCTTCTCAAGTAAGTAGTAATCATCCTTCTCATTATACTTTTACTTTTAATGAGAAAAAAGCTAAAGAAGAAATGGCTAAATTTGTATGTGTTGAGTCATTAGCATTTCAATTTGCCGATAGCATTCATTTTGAAACCGTTATGAAATATTATCAACCCGCCGCTAAAAGAATTGCACGTACAACTATGACTAGGACTATTAGAAGTTTAGTTAGAAAATATAGACTAAATTTAAGAAATGATTTGCACAAACTTGATCATAGAGTTTCTATTTGTTCCGATATTTGGAAGGATTGTATTGTTAAAAACTATTATATGGGTATAACTTGTCATTGGATAGATAATTCATGGACTTTAAATAAACGAATAATTGCATATAGGAAATTTAATAAAGATCATACGGCACATAATATTGCTAGATTAATTATAAAAATTGCTAATCAATATAGAATACATAAAAAAATATTTTCTATAGGATTTGATAATGCTATTGCTAATACACGGCCGCCGCTAGGGAACTACTTGACGAATTAAATCCTACTCTTCAAGGTAAATATTTTCATTGTAGATGTATATGTCATATACTTAATTTAGGTGTACAAGATGGCATGCGATTATTTGTGAAGCAATTGAACGTATTAGAAATTGTGTTTATTATATACATAATAAACCTAAAGTAGCAAAAAAAAAATGGGCTAAATATTGTAAAACTAGAGATTTAGTACCAAAACGTTTCCCTACCGATGTAAGTACTAGATGGAATTCTACTTATGAAGTGTTAAATGCTACTTTTGGATATAGAGATCAATTAGTTGAGTTTTTTAGAAATGAAGTTGATGATGATGTTAATATTTTATCTTGTCATTGGGATGCATGTTTTGAATTGAATGAATTGTTACAAGCTTTTTGTAATGCAACTAAAGATTTATCGGGTGTTTATTATCCTACTTCTCCACGTATTTTATACCATTTTTGTTTTATTGCCGCACAATTAAATGCTTGTAGTGCTCGTGATAATTTAAAATATATTGTTTATGAGATGACTAAAAAATGGCTTAAATATTTTAGGCAAATTCCCGATGTATTTTTGGTTGCCAAATGCTTAGATCCTAGTATGAAATATGTTGGTGTTTGTAATTTAATAGATGTATATTATGCTTGTTTTTATTCTCTTTGTTGGGATTGTATACAGAAAGCATAAATGATTAAGTGTTTGTATACTGGCCTTCATTTATGTGTTACATCAACAATTCTCGCTATCTGATAAATGTGAACATATAACAAACTATAATATCCTTTTATCTCGTAGATAGGGATGACCATATGGTGTGTAGGAGATCACAGAGGATCATATGGTTCGTTTGACCTAGCGAGATATAAACAGTATCACAGCTGAGACGGTCCCTGGATAGGCTGTCGGTCTAAGCTGCGGCACATCGGTTTATAAGTGGGCTTATCCTAGCTACTTGATGTGTCGGTACATATTTATGTATTGATGGGATCAACAGTGGGATGTGCCATTCTCATTGACATATGAATGAGCCAGATCCCTAACATACTTCCTATGATCTTAAACCTTACTGAAGGATAAGGGGCACACACGGATTGACCACACTTTGATATGCTATGGTGGCGAGTCTTACATGTACTCTTATACCTGCACTTTGGGTGTTGGCAATTTGTGTGGGGTCTGCTTAGGCTAGATGTATAGGTAAGCATATCCGTTTCAGGATGGTGACATTCCCTGATGAGCTCACAAAGGTTCTTTATGCTAAGTCCTGCAGGCTGAATGATTTGTTCAAGCATAAGAGAAAAGGGGTGAGTGGTACTAGTCAGGAAATAAGATATTAATTAATTGTGGCTAATTGTCATAAACCACATTAACCAAATTAATTAATGAATGTCTAAAACCTTAAATATGTGGTTCATGTTAGTTTAATGCAACCCGTTCCTAATAACGTGGTAATAAAGGGGTGAGTCAACATTGTTACCGTGGTGAAGGTTAAAACAATGTTTTATTAATTAATTATGTTCTGGGTTGAACAAGGAAGAATTAATTAATAAAGAGGGCCCACTTTATTATTTGCATTTGATCCCTGGTCTGGCCCACACACTGCTCAAGCCCAATTAGGGTTAGGGTTTTCAAAACCCTAACACTATAAATAGTCTCTCCCTCTCAGATCAGATGGTAGCCACCACAGTATACAGTTAATATTCACTTAGAATATTGAGAGAGAGGGGCGACTGATT
>JAPKLW010000369.1:5913-18528 GCA_026898455.1 Plectranthus barbatus
CCCTGGTCTGGCCCATGAAACTCAAGCCCAATAGGAGTCCAGTAATTACCTATAAATATGCCTCAGTTCCTCAGATCTCAACACATCACAAGATCATAAGTTGCACACAACAAACCATAATTTGGGAGATGTGGTGATCGACTAAGATCTGAGAACGAGGAGGAAATTCTGCTTCTCAACCGGGCAAGGGTTCTGATTGAGAATCTTCACCAGATTTTCAGATCGAGTTGGGATACAGATCAGAAGATCAAATCTGGAGGATTTTTCTTCTTCTCTCTCTCCTCTTTATTTTCGAAAATAATTTTATTATTTTCATAGATTTATTTCCTCAATCTCTTAGGAAATTAAATCTTTGTGCGTGGGAAGGATCAATGGGCATCTCCGCGCACGCGTTCTTCAAAGTTCATCGATCCAGGTTTTTCGCATAAACCTTCTTATGCATAATAATATAGGAGCATGCTAGGATTGTTCATAGGCATAGCAATTTATTTTTGATATTCCAATTAACGATCCTTGGCAAATGGACTTCGTGATTCAGTTCACGAATCCCTACAGATCAAGTGTGTGAGAACTCATTAATAGGTTTTAAGTCGTCTCATAAGATGTAATCGAGAGAGTTTTAATCTCGGATACAAATTGAATTTTGATATGATTTCGATGCACAAAGTTTATCAAGATTAATTCAACAATTGTCTTGAAGTGAAGTTTAGGTTATGAAATATAAGATCAAACAATCGAAGTTGGTTCAAATCAAAAGATTTTAGAGAGAGCAAGAAAGAAAAAATAAGTGTTTGTATCGATCGATATAGGAGATGTGGACCAAAATATAAAATAGGTTGAATCGATCAATGAAAGAAAATCAAAAAAATTGAAGCAGTTGTTTATGTCGACCGACACAGAGTGTGTTGACTGACATGGGTATGTCGACCAAAATAAAGCACATTGACATAAATGGATGTGTCAACCGATATAAAAATGTGTCGACCTAAATGAATATTTTATTCAAAAGTAATGTATGTCGACCAAAATAGGCTATGTCGATCGACATGAAAGATGTCAGCCGATATGAATGTATGTCGATCAGAACATGTGATTGACGGGCAAGAATTTGGACAAGGGGGTCCATGTCAACCGACATGTGGCATGTCGACTGACACGCCCTACTTCGATCGACATGCCTGCATATCGACCGAAATAGAGGGAGTTTTCTCTCAAGCGATAAAATGTGATGTTTGACTCAACGATTATTCGGGCCCGTCCAATCAATTTCCAACAACACCAAATGGTTTCTAAACATATATAAAAATTCTAGACATGATTCTAAGCATCATAAACATGATGGAATAAAAATATATGCCCAACATTTCAAAATGGCTAAAATCTAAAAACTAATCGAAATGATCACCAACTCGATTCCTAGGCTATCATACAATTTCTGGGCTCAGTATTTAACATGCTTAACATGCATATGTGCTCAAAAGATCAAATACAAACCTAGAAACATAAAAATTCCAACTAGGGCAAAAATGGCAAACATGCTCAAAATCAATAATAAACTTGATACGAGTTTAGGTATACCTCTCGAAGAAACTAGGATCATGTAGTTTGGATGATTCCTAGAGTTTGGCTCGATTACAACCTCTTAAACATGAGAAATGGAATAAATGAGGTTAGAAAAAGGAAGAAGAGAGGTTAGAAACCCTAAAAATGTTATTGTTTACCACAACATGACTTTGTTGGAGCATCGCTGGAAACTCGCCGGAAAATAGTTCGTGGGATTTTATGGTTAATTAAAAATTGTGGAGTGATGGTGAAGGTTTCCATACAGAGAAAGAAGAGGGGGTAATTTCGGTATTATAGATAGTCAAAAAGTTAAAGTAATTGTCATTCACTTGTTATATTGGTCACCTTGACGTTAGCTCGCTTCATCTCTACATCTCTTCACATCATTTTTACAGGAGACCATAGTATTCTAATTGGCATATGAAATATATCGATTGATATTATCTTGATACGAAAATGTCGAGTTGCACATTTACTTATCGAATCACAATTAAATTAAATCTATAATTAATAGTTAATTCCATTCATTAAAATAAAGATATTAGGGAATGATGCTCAACAATTTAAATTTCCAAATTATATAGATCGCAAAAATCCTGGGAATAAATCAAATAACAAAATGTTATTTTCGAGATTTCGATAAATATATTAAAATTTGCGAGGGGTGTTACAATATATATCACCTACCTCTCAAATCTTACCTATAACTTTTGCATTATCTTGATGTAATATAGTATATTATATCGCATGTGATATTACATTATCCGAGGAGCTTAACACATGATTATCGCATTGCACTATCTATAAAATCTTTATGCATTATCTTCATAATGCACCTAATTGTAAGGATTTCGTTGTCGTGAATTGAATAACTTAATCCAAGCGAATCCTGGATCGTTCATGAATGCAAAAATAATTGCCAATCGATAATAAATCTTAGCATGCTCCAATGAATTTAATGTGATGGGTTATAGGGTTACCTTCTAAATCATAGTGTCTGAATCAGACTTCGGTTAAATCCAAACTTTGATTCCACCACACAATTTGATTAAATATGCGAAATAAGAAATTACTATAGAGAAACTAATTTCAAGATTTAATCAAAAGAATAAATCTGAAGAGAAGAAGGGTTGTTCTCCAGATTTGATCTTCAAATTTGTATCCCAATGTTGTTCAAACTGCTACTGGTGAGGATTCCACAAGATTGTGATGTGCAGGACATAGTTGGATTTCTTCTTCTCACTCAACACAAACTAGCGCCGCCTACACACTCTCTCTCTCTCTAGGTTTTCTGTATTTTTCAACTGATATGATTTGAGGAGAGAATGAGGACTATTAATAGACCTAGGGTTGAAACCCTAGTGGGCTCCTTTCATCATTTTATTTGGGTCAGACGTGGGATCTAATGAAAATAATAAAGTGTGCCTTTAAATTAATCAATTCCCATGTCCACAACCCAGGACATAATTAATTAATTAATATTAATTCTTTTTCACGACAAAATTAATACTGACCCACCACTTTATTACCACGTTATGAGAGCATGCTGCATTCACTTGATGAATCCCCATATTTGAGGTTACTGGATATGTATTAATTAATTGGAGCTTCTGACATGCTTTACACAATTAATTAATTTCTTATTTTCCAAAGCAGTAGCACTCAAACTTTATCACTTGTGCTTGAACTTAATCAACCTGCAGGACTTTAGCACGATGAATGTTAGGGAATGTCCCCATCCTATAACTAAGATATGGTAACCTAACTCCAGTCATCAGAACGTTCTACACGAACTGCTGTCACCCAAGATACGGGTATACAAACCTGTTACTCAGGCTCTCCACCATGGCTAGTCAAAGCAACAGTCAGCCCGTGCATACTCCTGAACCTTCGTTAGAGTTTAGATTCAATCAAGAGATGAGATATTGTATTCTCTGAAGTTAGACAGAAGAATACATCTCACTTTGGTCTAATCAATAAGCAACCGCACGTACTAGAATATCAAGTGATCAAGATAGATCACTTTTTTTCTAACTTTGCTACAGCCTACACAGACAGAATTATCCTCAATCTATCTCAATTGTGATCACTATATTTATATCTCACTACGTCAAGGGATCATACTGTCTTCTGCGATCTACCACACGCTATATGATCATCCCTATCCATGAGATAAGGGGATACTGTTGTTCTCGCATGTAAGTTTTTTAACAGATAGGAAATAAAGTTGGATGTATACACACTGTAATAAATGCTTTCAGTATTCAAAACCCAATTATCTCCCACGTATACACAAAGCATTACATCTGCCATCTAGAGTATACAATGTGTCTATCTTGCCTAGCTATTTAATCAACCATTATTAGTGGTATGTATCCACCTCAGACCTAGCCCACGAATATGTCTTTCGTAAGCCTTTTGTGGTAAACACATTTGAAGGGATCAACTAGGTTGTCTCTAGGGTCAATCTTCTTGATCTTCACATTGCCTCTAGATACGATCTCTTGTATGATATGGTACTTTCTTTCTATGTATTTGCTTGCCTTGTGAGTCTGTGGTTCTTTTGAGTTTGCCCCTCCACCAGGATTATCACAATGAATGTGATACTCTTAGGCAAAATTGGAATCACATCCAACACTAAAAGGTATTTCCGGAGCCATACCCTTTCTTTCGAAGCTTTGGACGCAGCCATATATTATGCCTCCATGGTGGAGTCTACATTGTATTTCTGCTTTGCACTTCACCAAGATACATCCCCACCTCCCAAGGTAAACACATAGCCTGAGGTCGATTTCTTCTCATCCTGGTATCTTTGGAAATCCGAATCTCTGTAACCCACAGAGCACAAATCGTCACTTTGATAAACTAGACATTAATTTCTAGTTCTTTTCAAGCACTTCAGGATGATCTTTACCACAGTCCAATGTGTCTGTCCTTGGTTAGAGTGATATCTCTCTACCATGCTAATGGCATAACAGGTATCTGGCCTGGTACACAACATAACATACTGATGGAATTATATACTGAAAGTATTATGATTGGTATATATTGTATAAGGTTTAATTGTTAATATACTGGGAATCATGAATGTTGTATGATCATCTCTTGTCTGAATTAACAAACATGTTTCGCAAACGCTTTTATCATCTTATCTCGTCAATAGGGAGATCATACAGTGTGTAGTAGATCAATGAATATCGTATGAATTTGCTAACCTAGCGAGATATAAATAGTTAAAATAACTTAGACAGTCCCAGGATAGACTATCAGTATTGGTTGAAGCATACACGATAATAAGAAGCTTATCTTTAATGCTTGGTATGCTGGTGCGTGCGATACACATTTATAGGACCTAAGTTAAGATCGATTCCTTTATCTTACATTAAAGGAATCTTGATCTTGGTGGCTTCAAGGAATCTTAAGCCTACATGAAAGTACAGAAGTATACTAAGATTAGTAAGTCACTTTGAGATGTGGTGAAAAGCTCTAGTCGAGCTTGTATATCTATAACTTGGGTGGTAGCAGTTTCTGCATAACTATCGGTAATTAGAACTAGGTTTCACATCCAGTATAGGATGATGACATTCTCTGAGCAGCTTTAAAGGTTCGTTATGCTAAAGTCCTGCAGGCGATTGACTCAGGAATATAAGATGTTAATTAACTTAATAGCTTGTCAGAGCTTAAATTAATTAATGAATGCCTGTAACCTTAAATGTGGGGATATACCGAGCCTATGCAACCCGTTCCTCATAACGTGGTAGTAAATAGGAAGGACAATATTGAATCTCTGGTGGCATGAATAAATATTAAATAATTAATTATATTTTGGGTTGAATATGGAAATTAATTAACTGATATGCCTTATTTGCTATTTACATTGTGGTCCCTGGTCTGGCCTATTAAAGCACAAGCCCATCTGAGATCATTTTTTTCCTATAAATACCTCTCATGTTCTCTTATCACAATACACCACAAGATCATAAGTTGCTAAGCACCAAACCAGGATTTGGGAGCTGTGATTGGCATCTAGAGATCGGAGAACAAGGAGGAAGCATGGTGTTCCTTGCACTTTTTGTAGATGATATTCTCCTAATTGGCGACAATGTGGAGGTATTGTCGGGCTTAGAGGGGTGGTTATCCGAGCAGTTTCATATGAAGGATCTTGGGAATGCGGGGTACGTGTTTTGGATAAAAGTCTTGCGGGAGAATAATAAAAGGATGTTAGCATTATCTAAAACCTCATATGTGGATATTGTGGTTGCCCGTTTCAGCATACAAACTGCCAAGAAGGGTTTGTAACCCTCACGACATTGCATATATCTTTCTAAGGATTAGTGTCTGGAGACACAAAAGGAGAAAGATGAGATGAGCATGGTGCCATATTCATCGGTCGCGGGAAGTCCTGTGTATGCAATGCTATGCACGAGGCCAAATAGCTGCTTTGTCGTTGGCATGGTAGCAAGATATCAATCTAACCCTGGACAGGCGCATTGGACTGAGGTAAAACACATACTTAAATTCTTTAAAAGGATTAAAGACTATAGTCTCGTCTATAAGTGTGAGAAGTTGTGCTCAGTGGGTTATACAGATTTGGATTTCTAGAAAGACCAATACGAAAAGAAGTCCACCTCTGGCTATGTGTTTACATTCGGAGGTAGGGCCATATTATGGAGGAGTGCAAAGCAGAAGTGCATTGCTAACTCCACCATGAAAGAAGAATATGAGGCAACTTCAAAAGCTTCGAAAGAAGCAGTATGATTTCGAAACTTCCTTCTGGAGTTGGATGTGATTCCTAAGTTGCCCAAGACAATCATGATATTTTGTGATAACTCTGGTGTTGTGGCAAACTCAAAAAAACGACGAACTCACAAAGCTACAAAACATATTAAAATGAAGTACCATATCATACGAAACATTGTATGTTCTGATAGAGAAGATAGATAGAAAGGATAATATAGTAGATCGATTCACAAAAGCTCTGCCTCAGAAGGTTTACGAGATGCATGTACTTAACCTTGGGCTGAGGCTGCACCTAGCCACGTCAGATGATTTATGTAATCGCTACATTAGTTTAGACATGTTATACTCTTAAAAGCACTACTATAATTCTTTGAGTATAAGTGAGAGATTGATGGAATTATATAATGAAAGCAATATGATTGGTATATTATGTACAAGGTTTATTGGTTAATATACTTGGAATCATGAATGTTGTATTATCATCTCCTGTCTAAATTAACAAATATGTTTTGCAAACGTTTTTATCCTCTTATCTTGTTGATGAAAAGAGCATACGGTGTTTAGTAGATTTCGAAAGATCGTATGGATCGGCTGACCTAGCGAGATATAAATAGTTATCACAGCTGAGACAGTCCGAGAATAGACTTGGTGGCTTGATTGAATCTTAAGCCTACATGAAAGTACAAAAGTATACACAGATTAGTATGTCACTTTGTGTTGGTCCCATATAAGAGTATGTGCACTCTTAACACAGGCAGTTCAGTTTATAAACTGGAGACTCAGTTTTTATCACAGTTAAAATGAACAGTTCGTGTTAGCCAGCAGTTAGGTAGACACTTTACAGTTATACGCTTCAACACTTTTAGAGAAGTGTTGAATGTTTCAAAACACAATTGAAAAACTATATGGTGCATAAAGTAAGTAAAACTGTAAATGAGGCACGATATTTATAGTAGTTCGGAGCCTTAAGTCCTACGTCCACTCTTCGAAAATTAATCCCGTAATTCACTAAGTAATGAAGATACAATCCTCACGATCTATAGCTAAATGTTGTGAAAACCACCATGTACAGCAGAATGGATCACTCGCCCAAGTGGTTGATCTTCACGCCTTCTTCAGTTCCTCGAAGCCAGGTGGCACCTTGAAGTATTCTCAGAACTGGCGGTCATCAGAAATAGATTAAGGACAAATCTCCCTTCTCCTTCTCCGGTGGGTGGATGGTTGAGTTCTTCCCAAACGTACGCTGGTTGGCAGTCGCCCGTGAGAGTCTTCTTCTCCTTAGAGAGTCAGGTTGCTGTGTTCTTACTTGAAAAGTAAGAACACCAAGAAAGTAGATTAAGTCGAAAGACTTAATCCTCGTGTACACAAGGTCACATGGTGAATCTTTGAAGATTCCTTAAATAATAATGTCTCGTGTTCAATAAATGAACCACGATATTAATGCCTTCTTGATTGAGCTATTAATGCTTTGAGCTTTTAATTCGACAGAGTGATGGCAAAGTTTTTAAGCATTCGATCAGATATGTTTGTCTCTGATCCTTCAGCTATTTATAGTTGGAGATTTGAAAATAGTCGGTAGTGACAACTCGAAGGATGTCCAATCAGTGTCCATCCTTCTCTGTAAAGTAGACTTGCTCCTCTGCCTTTTCTGAATCACTGTCATGCTTTTTGCAGTGTCAGTTTGTACTTGTTCTGTCAGATGCCGAACAACGTTGTACTTTAGTCATAACTGAGTGTATCTTCATCTCTTATCATTGACTCTTCAATGCTCTTTTGTGACTGATCGACATCTTTCTTTTCACATGTTTCATGGACAAGAATTTGTTCTGGTCTGAAACTGTGAGAGCCTCTCGACAGTTTCCTTATGAAAACCGTGTCCACAATTTTCTTGCTATACGATCCTTAACAGTTTAAAAACATTCTGCACAGTTTTTCTCGTCCATAACTTTGCACAGTTTTCTCTAATCTGGACGGCTTCTACTTCAAAAACTGTTCCTCAGTTTTTGATAGTTTTCTCCACCTAGATTATTACAAATCGATCATGCTATACAAGGATTACATGAGGTAATAACTGTAAGGCCTAAACTTTGGTACACAATTTTGACACATCAAAACATCTTATCAAAGGTGGGACTTCAACATCAATCCCTAACACTTTGAGATGTAGTGAAAGGCTCTAGTTGAGCTTGTATATCTATATCTTGGGTGGTAGCATTTTTTGTATGACTGTTTGTAACTGGAACTAGGTAACCACATCCAGTATAGGATGGTGACATTCCCCGAGCAGCTCAAAAGATACGTTATACAAAAGTCCTGCAGGCTGATTAAGTTCAATCATAAGTGAAAAAGGTTGAGTGGATTGACTCAAGAATATAAGATGTTATTTAATTTAATGGATTGTTGATAGAGTGTTTTGCAACACGTTATTCTGCAAGTGTACAGATCATTGTAGATGGCAAGTAATAAATTATATAGAACACAAGGATTGTAGGCTCGAAATATAATCAAGCACTAGAACACAAATATTTTACTACTATCTAGAAACTTTGATAAAAAAGTTTGATTTATTCAACTAGGCTATGTTGAAATAAATAATTAAAAGGGAAATAAATCATTCACTTAGAAAATATGGAGAAAATAGGATTCCAGGATTATTCACTACGATAAATAATCATGCAAAACATTTATTAAATCTAATTCCAATTTAATTTCCAAACACATGGGTTAATAACAATTATGTTATCAGGCAATTCTCTCGAATTCTAAACCATAACATGGAAATAAAAATCATAATGACTCCTCTCGGATGCGCAGAAAGAATTTTTACTCTTAATTAAAAACCTCAGATTTCTAAACCCTTCAATAATTCAAATTCCTCTCAGATATTCAAATTATCAAATCTAATTATCCTGTAAACCTATTGATAACCCTACACCCCTCAGTTTAAGAAACATCAATCAATGGCCAATATCAAGCAATTAAACAAACCCAGGATAATTAAAATTTGAATAGAAAAGGAAAATTTAATTAAATAAACATGTACATAAAATCATCAAGCTTCAAACCCTAGAATACAAATGGATTTAGCAAGACATTCTAAATTCTATCAAGAAAAGACAAAAGATAAAAAGAAATAGAAAACATAAAACCAAAAATCGTAATATTCGATCTTGAGTCTTCAATCTTCAGACTTTAAAATTCTGCTTCGTCCTTTGCTTTTCCAACTCTAAAAACTCTAAAATAATGAGGAATGAATGCTTTGACTCCTTGGAACCCTCTATTTATACCTATCTTGTAAAAAATTTACATCAATTTTCGGCCTTTCAAACCCATTGGCAACCCGTAAAGCAGGAATGGCGACCGCCATTTTTGTACATGGATTATCGTTTATGCATCGTGGGAAATGAGAGGAAATTACGAAATCGGCGACCGCTTATTTTGTATTTAGGGTCGCCGTTCTTTTCACGAACAGAAATTGTAGTTTTTCACCGATCTTTTGTCACTTCTTCCTTTTTCCGATGCAAACAAGCACCAATTGGCACCATAGCACTCAATCATATCCTGTAAACAACTTGATTGTGCGTGAATCCTGCATAGACAATACAAAACCAAACCAAAAGTAATATTTCCGAAAAGAATATGAATTAAGCACATAAATATAAATGAACGATCTAATTCAAGGCAAATAGTTAGCAGATTCACAACAGTAAATGCACAAATTAAGTGTTTATCAACCCCCCAAACTTAAACTATTGTTCTTCTTTGAACAATGAGGACAAAAATAAAAGAGAAGGATAAACACGAGGGGTGCATTTATTGATCAAAAATTGTTTCTGACACAAATGGGATTGTGATTCCTGCACAAACAACCACAACAATTGCCAATTAAATGCAACAATTCATAGTTTCAATCTTGACCTCTAGAAATCTGCTTCTCACGGGATAGTGTATCACTCAATTGCAAGAAAGGCTAGTGTATACTCTCAAAATGTCAACAGTACAACTTCCCTACCATAGGCTTGCTAATTGTCTAAACTCTCCACTGACTTTGGGAATGTTAGAACTAAGAACAAAAAGGTCTTTATTTTAGGTTCTAATGTAGGCACAATGGTGAAAGGTATGTAATATTTGGCTGAACATATTCATCCTTATAACTTCATTCAAACAAACTAACTCCTCATCACGTATCACACTTATTTATTGACTTACTTACTTAAATAATCTAATAACTCTCTCTGTTATTCTTTTTTTTTTCTTTTTCTTATGTATATCTATAATTCGATAAGACTCAACTGAACATTATGCACACATTGTGCACTCTATTAGGCTACTCATTGGTATCCCTTCTTTTTTTTTAATATATATATGACTATATTGTCCACTACAAAGCTTAGGACTATGTACTACCATAACACTGCTTTCATAATAGCACCTACCATAAATAGATACCATATATAACTCCATCCACACCTCCTATCATCCAGTTCAGAAAGAAAAGGTTTATAGGATCAATGGGTTTAGCAAAAGATTATGTAATAGGTTAGTGTTTGGGTTTTAATGAGGCTTAGGAAACGATGGCCTAAGATCATTTCTAAGTTCAAGAAATTCCTCTACAACTTTGAGACAGAAACCAAAGCAAGTTCTATAGGTAAAGTGTACAGTGACATACTCTCAATCAAACAAATACAGGGTCAAATTCTCACAGGCTAAGCATATCCTAGAGGCCAAAATCAATTCCATAAAAATATGCACCTCATCAACACATATACAGATCATCAATGCAGGTATCACGAGAAAGAAACATTTGTCATCATTAACTTTGATCAATAAAATGCAAATACAACCCTAACCAAACCATTCATTACCTAGTACAGTGTAATTTAATAACAGAGTTTCCAAGTACAAACCAAGTAAAAATAAACTAAAGTAGTAAAAGAAAATAAAACATAAAGCAACTTAAACAAATACATCACTAGTTCACATTAATACAAATAGTGCAGTCTCAAATCAGAATATAGAGAAATAATAAGTAAAAAGGGTAGAAACACAGATCGCCCGATCACATCCCCCTCCCTCAAACTTATTCTATGCAAAGGAAAGAATAAGTTTGTGGGGAAAAAGATCACAGAGATGTGTGTGAGACCTCGTGAAACCCTCACTGTGGTGGGTGGTGGACAGTACTGTGGGAAGCGGGCCATGAACTCGCGCATCTGCTCCTCCGCCGCCTATTGTCGCTGCCACTCGGCCTGCTGCTCTTGTCACTAAGCCTGCTGCTGCTCCAAAGATATAACGAAGCACATGAGACCTCCAATTGTCCAATGGAACAAAAATTTTACTCAAATAAACCCAATTCACGTCCTAAAACACAAATTATCAAAAACTATCAAGAATTCGACCCACATTGCAAACAAAGACATGATTTAACACTTAAAAACTTGAATAAACAAGAGAGAAACCGAAAATTACCTTTAATTTGAAGAAAATTTGGAAGAATTTTGAAACCCAAGGAGTTGGGGGTTTCCCAATTTTTGGGCAAAAGAACACAATCCATTCGAATAGACTTGTTCACAATGTGATGGGTAAGCAATACGTGGAAGGAATTTGTATAATTTGGTGTGTGGGGTAAGCAATTTTAGAGAGAAGTTTGTGGAATTTCGTGGGTGTGTGTTTGGTAGTGAAGAGAGAGAAATTAAAGTGAGGAAAATCGAATTTTAAAACAATTTTTCACCAAATTTGGCGATCTGGAACCAGTACGCCGACTTCCAGTTCTGTGTTTTGGTCGCCGAAATTGTCCCGTACTGAAATCAACTTTTTTGACAAAAAAAGATGACTGGTTTACATTTTCGGCGATCGCTGAAAATGTAAATTGGTCGCCAATTTTGTGCCGAAAGTAAATTGAAAATTTTACAAAAATGGCTACCCAACCAACAGATTTGGCAACCACCGAATCTATTTTCTGGTCGCCATTTTTGTGCCGATCTTGAATTTTTTGGATGACGAACTTGGCGACCCGCATTTCACTTACGGCGACCGCTGTTTATGTATTTGGGCTGCCGAGTTCATAAATTCAAGCAACTCCTCGCATTTCCATCTCTTTTCCTGCACCAAACGAACTCAAAAACCAAAAGTGAACGTAAAACATGAAAATGGTGAAAAATGACACAAATTCAACTTACTAGAAAGCAATAAAAATTGGGTTTTCTACCAACAAGCGCTATATTTATGTTCCGTAGCTAGATACAGCAGCAAATAGCCTACGGATAAGTGATAAACACTCACTCTGTGCATGTTATTGATATATTTATGCTTAGA
>JAPKLW010000369.1:34527-75919 GCA_026898455.1 Plectranthus barbatus
ACCAAACATGAAGAAAAACCTATGATACGGGCGTAAAATAACCAAAATAAGCACACAAACACACCAAAATATAGGTCAATTTACGCACGTATCAGCCCCCGAGTCACATAGAACCTTCTCAAAATTTTGCCCCCCAATAGTACAAGTGATTGAGAAACATCACGGATCTTCCCTTTTTACTGACATTTTCTTCTAGATTATAGTATTGCATTCCTTGAACAAATTGACTATCTCGAATGCTCCGAACGACTTTTTCTGGGTAACCATATCTTTCAGAAACTTCATATACCCAGGAATTTCCTGCACCACTTCAATAAGAGGTAAATTGATGTGGATTTTCTTCATGTGCTCTAGAAATCTCTTATATCTCTCATCCTTTTTCTTCTTGGCAAACCTTTGTAGGAAGGGGACAGAGACTGGTCCAGCAGGTTCGGTATTGTCTTCACGATAAGTACCCTTGCTTTTTTTCTATTGTTCTTCTTCAGGAAGAACATCATCACGCTGTTCAAATTCAGATTGCACAGGCATATCGGCTGGAATGGATGGGCCTTCATATGATTTTCCACTACGAATTGTAATGGCATTGCAATGATCCTTCGGGTTCACCACAGTATTACTAGAGAACTGTCCAAGGGTGTGTTGGTTGCCAATTACATTGGCAATTTGGGAAATCTGAGTATCAATCTGCTCAAATGCTTTCCCATCTCACCTATATTGGTCTGCAACTCCAAAATATCCCCCTCCATCTTGCTTGTCTTGGCATTAGACAGTACAATAAATTAAATGAGGAGTTCCCTCATACTCGGCTCCTTAGGCTGATTAATCATCCCATTGGTTACAGAAAACCCCGGTGAGGGCTGCAATGAATTATTCGTATTAGCATAGGAGAGATTGGGGTGGTTCCTGTTGTTGGTGTGGTAGGCCATGTTCCTGGTCGAGTACCCATGTTGTTGAAGTTCCTCTGATTGACAAAATTTGCATCCTGAACCTGAACTTCAGCCCCCTTATCAAACCCATACTGAGGTTGATTATTCTCCAGCTTACTGAGGCGGGTCTCCAGTGACTTAGTAGAAGCAACTACCTCATGTCTCATCAATCTGACTTTGGCAGCCAAATCCCTAGTATCATCTACTGCTGCCACTCTGCGCTTGTTTCTATCTGCAGACCAGTTATACTCACTCTTCGCCATAGCTTCCAGCAGTTTCATCCCCTCCTTAGGAGGTCTAGAAGTGATAGAGCCTCCAGCAGAAGCATTAGCATGCTTTTAAGTCTCGTTGTTGAGACCTTGATAAGTTCATAATTTTACTCACTTGTCTACATTATTTTCCACTATTTTATGTATTTCTATTGAATTTATCTATATATTTTATGCATGAGTCAATATTGGGTGGTATTATGCGTGTCATGGTGCGTTTTAAAGGTTCTAGGCCAAATTCAATGGAAACCCGTACTGAAAGCAGTTAATGCTCAAAGAAGAAGTTAATAATTTCTCCACACATGGAATTTGAGCAAATGGAGAATGAAAGTAGAAAGATCTTTGAGTTATCTTTCCAATGCAACTAGAATCGGGTCAATCGGAGTTTGGTAGAGGAAGTTAAGGCCAAAACCGTGAGACCGCGCAGAAGGGGCGTAAATGACCTAGTCTAGAAAGTGAAGGTTTGATATCGTTCAACTGGGAATTCACGTCGATCGACGTGGACACTTTGGTTTGATCAACACAAGACCATATCGATCGACACAAGAATTTTAATTATATCATATTTTTAGCCCCGGATTTGATTAGATACACATCCACCTCTATAAATAACTAAGTAGTTTCGAATTATTGATCTTCTTTAGTATCTTCCATTATCTTATCATTATCTTTCATCCAGTATTCAAGTTTTTGGAGTTTTAAGAGTTGGGAAACATGAAACCCTTTTATTTTCTTGTAAGTTCTTTGCTTTAATGCAATTTAATATATTTTTCTTTGGATTTCTATCTGCGATGAGTGGCTAAAAACCCTAGCGGGTTCTAGGGCAATGAATGATTAATCTTGAATGCATGTTTAATTAATTAACTCAAACTGCATGGTTTTGAATTCCTGATTTAATTGTTAGAGTCTATAATTGATTTAAGATCGAGAGATAAAATTAATTCT
The DNA here is from genome assembly GCA_026898455.1 of Plectranthus barbatus. NCBI lineage: Eukaryota > Viridiplantae > Streptophyta > Magnoliopsida > Lamiales > Lamiaceae > Plectranthus > Plectranthus barbatus. Next base: position 36,668 of record JAPKLW010000369.1, read on the forward strand.
AGGTTTATAGTTGTTAATCAAAGACCGTGAGGGAACGATTGTTAATAGGAAAAGGAATTTGAATACAATTATTTTCTGCCTTACGGGAAGATAATTAATTATAGAGATTTAATCTATTGATTCAACAAGGTTGATTATTATTGTGTTATTAAGGCTGACCAAGCATATACATTCACATAATAGTAACTATTCGCTAAATTATTTAACAGCGACTTAGCAAAGCTAATAATATAGCGGCAAATGAAAATTATCGATCCCACAGGGAAAGAAGTAACGAAAAACCCTAAGTACTAAAACATTAGTTCTCAAAACACTGGTTAGGGAAAAGTCAAATTTTGGGTTGTAATTATTTTGAAATTCTCAATACTTGCGAATTAAATTTAAAACAGAAAACTAAATTGCTTTTGATGAAAACGATTGTGAGAGTACAGATTCAGGGAAATCTACCTATCAAGTATGGCATGGATGAATGAATTGATTATTTCCCAATTTAATTCCTCTTCGTAGTGAAACATCAGAAAAGTATTATGAATTTCTTTGTTGGACAATTCATAAAGTAGATTAACTAATTACCTATCTCCGCTCGGTCTCAAGATAAATTAACTAACTCCAAAGATCTACAGTTTTATCCCTACAATCAATCTCCTTCAGTTACAACAAGAAATTAGATTATATTGTGAAAATCTCTTTCCATTGAAAACTATTACAGTTACGTCTCAAGTAATCAACTAGTTAATCCTAAGATGTGGCCAACAAACTCAAGATTATGAATTAACACATATTTCACAAACTACGAAGGGAAAGGGAAAATAATTCAATTAATCAAAACATGCATACATTGATAGTGCGAAAACCTAGAATCTGAAGAAGAATTTAGTTACACATATTCAGAGAAATATTCATCATAGAAAAATAAAACCTGAATTGCATAAAAACGTGGATCCGATTGTCTTCCCACAAAACTCTGTCTTCAAACATAAACTCTAGAAAACTTGGAAATCTCTAAAAATCTTCAATACTAAAATCTCTAATTTGCTCTAATGATTTTTCCACCTTAAAAATGAATTTACACATGGCTATTTATAATAGTGAAGGATGTATCAAACAGTATCTAGGAGTAGATATGTAATTATCTTCGAATCAGACTCAGACCAGGAATCCCGTAAGCGCGTCGATCGCTGGAGAACAGCGTCGATCGGTGCTGCTGAAGCACCCTCATCGATCAACGTGGAATGGCGTCGATCAACGTATGCTTGCTTCTTCCGTCGACCTTCTCCTTCTCCTTCGTCGAGCACTTCTTTTCCAATCATCGCGTCAATTGACGAGACATCCCCGTCGATCGACGTGGTCCTGAACTGGGAACCTATTCTTTGCTGTTTTCGACCAAAAACCTGCATGATTCATCAAACACGACATTACAAGTACAAAAGCCAATTCATGCATGAAAAAGACACTAAAAACAATCTGAACACCACACAATTAGTCCAAGAACAACTAGATAGTTGGTGAAAATCCTAACTTATCAACTCCCCCAAACTTAAACCATTGATCGTCCTCGATCAATTCACAGAAAAGAAATCTAATCAAATGCAGATACAAGTGTGCAATGCCTCACCAGCTTCTTTTGCAATCTAAGTATCACTTATTCACATAAATCATGCAATCCAAATAAATTCTCATTGTTGAATTATTGAGGAGGAACCTCACCGGGAAGTGTTTGCACTCATTGCTCAATCAAGTAAAGGGCTTGAAATTCACTCATTCAAAGTTTTAGTTTACCTCACCATAGGTTTGACAAATTTCTCATCTCTCCACTGCTTGTTAGTGTGGTTTTTCAGGGAATCAGAAAGGTTTTGATTTGGTTGTAATGTGGCTTACCTAAGAGGTAGGATATTTTTGACTAAGTGACTCAAAATATTACATTCAAACACCCAGTCTCTTAGCATATCTTGCCCACATGATTCTTTTTCTTTTTACACACAATCTTGTTCCTTCTCTTTTGTAATTTTTCAGGGTTCTAACTTTATTTTGACTTTTGTGAACTACACATATGAAGTTTTCCTTCTCAATTTTCTTTTTCTCTTCTCTTTTTTTTTTTTCATTCGTGTTCACCAATGTTCACTTCTTCTAATTTACCCTCAGGAACCCTTATTTTTGCACACAGCCTCATATCACAATCCCACAGCTTACACCATCTAATAAATCACAATTTCTTGTTCATCAAACCTCCTAATAAAAGAAAGAAAATTTTTCAAGGCTCGAAGGGGTTACAAGTGGAAATTAAAGGCGAGTGTATGGGAGATGGGCTACGAACAAACATGCCTAAAATCATTTTCACCCTATTACCACACTTAATGAATTCTCAAGAGAGAAATTCGTCGAATTCTAGGAAGTAAATCTAATAACTTTGTCACTCATCAAACGAAAAGATGGCACAAATTTCTCACAAGGTAGAAATTTTCGTTACTCCTCAATAATTACCCAAATTTCGAACAGTTATCATGCAACGATTTATACTTCAAAGATCAACTTGTCAAGCAAAATAGATCCTATCATCGGCTACTCTATCACACGGATTATCATTCTTAACTAGCAAATATTTCGATTATCAATCAACAATTCAATTCCAAGGAAAGACAAGTAATCAGCATCAACACCAACATAATCAAAAGTGGTTCCGACTGCCCTATGTTCAAAAGCTCCTAAAATAATACTCAAGACTATTCAACTCATAACAAGTACCACAAATCAAGAGTTCAAAACTTATTCAAAACAGAACAAGTATCACAAATCAAGAGTTCAAAAATACTAATTTTGAGTAAAAAGCCTTGTAGAGAGCAATTGTTCACACTGAAGCAAAAGAACAAGGATGGTAATGGTTCAGAAAAAACAAAAACAAAAACAGAAAAACAACGAAACAAGGAAACAAGGAAAAATTAAAATAAAGTAGAAAAAATAAAATAAAAACAAACAAACGTTTCCCTTTTCCTATCCTCATCCCCCCAAACTTGTTTCACTCGATGGAGTGGACAAGTTTGAAAGTTAGATAAGGAAAAAGGAAACAGTACCTCATTCCTCCTCCGGAGGGTCCTCCATCTCAACATTGGGGGTAGGCCAAACTGGTAGTTGCCGCCGGAGTTCCTGGCGCTCTCTGTGGCGTTGGAGGTAGATAGAGTCGGGCTCGGTGTTCAGGAGAAGGCGCTGCATCTGCATGTCGAGGGTGTTGAGCCTCGTGGTCACGTGCTGGCAAAAATTCGCCTGCCGGGTGTGCTCCTCGGAATGTAAAACAGCCTGCTGCTGCATGAACTAGTAGATCATCGCCAGATCCACTCTTCCGGAAGATGAAGACTCTCCTGCGAAGTGGCCGGACAAATATGCACCAGTCTGATCAGGAATGTGCCCCCCTCCTCCATCATGCCTCTCATCCTCTGGCGCCTCATCCTCGGGCTCGACTAGTGGGGTCGGCGGTCGCTGATCCGGCCGAGTCAGTGGGCGGTGACGAACTCTGGAGGTACCGGGTCCTCCACGTACTCCGACCATGAGCCTCAAATGGGCGGGTGTGCTCATCAACCAATTATCAAGGAAGTGATAATCGGTGACGTGAGTAAGGTCCCTTTGTGGAAGTGGAAACCTGTAGGTCCCTTTGTGGAAGTGGAAACCTGTCCCCATTGGACATCCAGAGGGACCACCCTGCCTCCCGGGGTGAAAGCATCAACATCTTCAGTAAAACCCCGGTGCCAAGGCCTAGGTTGTCTTCCTCGAGCGCTTCAATCTAGGTCAATTCAATGCCCACATGCTCCGCAATCGGGGTTATCAATCCCCCGCTCCAAATGTTGCCCTTGGAGGCCTTGATCTGATGCCTCCAATGGTCCATGACCAACGCCACGAAGCTGAATTCCTCGCCTGTCAGCATACAATAGAGGGCAAACAACTCTCCCACTCTTGCCTTTCCGCTCTCATGCATGCCGGTGATGGACACTCTCATGCACCTCTGGAGATACCGGAAGACCGGGTTGTCAATGGATGAAGAATTCAAGTTCCCCGAGTCAAACTCCCGCAAGTCCTCTTTAGCATCTGCTGCTATCTGACTCTAGAATCGGGCAATGTCAAAGCTCGGGGGAAGAAAGCCAACTCCCCCTTTCCGGATGCCCCAAATGTCTTCAAGCTTGTCCCTTGGCATCTCGTAGTGCTCTTTCAGAAGCTGGAAGGCAATGGTGGTCGGTTCTGACTCTGGCTGGACCTCATAGACATGGAGTGAGGCCAGAAACTCCAGGACAAGTGACGGGTATGTGATGGGTTTTGTATACTGAAAGCATTTATTATAATGAGTATACAACGGTTTATTTCTCCTATCTGTTAACAATCGTACATGTATGAACAATGGTATCCTCTTGTCTCACCGATAGGGACGATCATACGGCGTGTTGTAGATCGCAGAAGATAGTATGATCACTTGACCTAGTGAGACATAAACCTGATCACAACCGAGACATCGTATGAGGATACGTCTGTCCGGATGGCTGCGGCATTGTCGGGATAAGTAGTCTATCTTGGTTACTTACATGCTAGTACGCAGAGGTGGCATATTGATGGACCGCAGTGAGATGTATTCGTCTGTCTGACTTCAGCGAATACAAGATCTCGTTATATTGATTGAGTCCAAACCCTAGCGAAGGATCAGGGGTTTGCTCGGATTGACTGTTGTTTTGACTTGCCATGGTGGAGAGCCTAAGTAACGTGCTCGTATATTCGCATCTTGGGTAACGGCAGTTCGTGTAGTACCGCCTGAGACTGGGTTTAGGTAACCATATCCGAGTAATAGGATGGGGACATTTCCTGAGGAGCTCAATAACATTCATCGTGTCAAAATCCTGCAGGCTGATTAATTTCAGGCACGAGTGATAAGGTTTGAGTGGTACTATTCAGGAAATATAAGATATTAATTAATTGTAGTTAGAGCTTGTCAGAGGCTCCGATTAATTAATGGATGTCCGGTAACCTTAAATATGGGGATTCTCAATTAATGCAGCCCGTTCTCATAACGTGGTAATAAAGGGGTAGGTCAGTATTAATTATGTGGTGAAAAAGAATTAATATTAATTAATTAATCGTGTCCTGGGTTGTGGACATGGGAATTAATTAATTTATAGGCCCACTTTATTATTTGCATTAGGTCGCAGGACTGGCCCAAATTAAATATGTTGAATTGAGCCCAAAAAGGCCCATTAGGTTTACAACCCTAGGTATATAAATAGACAGCTCTCTCTCATAAGTTGTAACACAGTTGAAACACACTAAACCTAGAGAGAGAGGGAGGCGCCGATTTTGGGAAGAGAGGAAGGAGAATTTCGATTCTGGTCCTGCTCAGAACACAAATCTACGGAGTCCTCACCAGTAGTAGATCTGAAAAGCATTGGGACACAACCCTGAAGATCTTATCTGGAGGACAGATTTCTTTCTTTTTTCCCTCTTCTTTTTCGATTTTAATCTAGAAATTAGATCTCTAATTTCTGTTTCCGCAGATTAAATCGGATCGCGTGGTTGAATTGAGATTTGGAATTCAAACGCGAAAGATCATTTCAGACTCGACGGAGTTACGGTAAACCCTAAATCCACAATTCTTTGTATTAAAATCATAGGAGCATGCTAGGGTTTTGTGAATTTGAATTATGTGCAATAACCATAAATCGATCCGGTTCAGTTTTGTTTTGGTGATTCGGTTCACAGAAAAACCCTACAGTATGTTGGCCACTGCTCCGTCATCCAGGTACTCCGGTGTACTCTCTCCAACAGAGCCTCCACATCAGCTTGAATTCCCAGCCTTCCCATTGTTGTCTGACATGGATAGAGTGTCTGCCGGACGGTGAACTCATCACTCGAGAACTTCCTAAAACGCCTCTCGTATGTTCGGTTTGCAAATGTTGGGCGGAACTCCATGAGAATTTGCAAGGGTAGCAGGGAAGGTGTCAAAGTTCATAAATGATCTTCACAAAATCCCTAAACATCAATATGATAAAATGTGCAATTCTCCACAAAATTAATCTACCCATGCAAAATTGACTCGACATTCACGCAATTCAACTCCTATCCTAGCATATTGCATCAAAATCTAAAAGAATTTTACTCCAAAGCAATATGACAAGAACAACACCACCAACAAGAATTATCCCCCAAAAATCATGTTCGTCAAATTCAATGAAATCAAAGCAACAAATCCATGGTAAGCGAGTGTATCGACTAAAACAACGAACCATATCGAATAATCATCACGAATAGCAACGAAATTGACAAAAATGCAAAAATGGAAACAAGGGCACCAAGTTCAATTTTCATCAAAATCTAGCTCAAATCCTTCACAGCATATGAAATAATCGAAAAGGGAAGGTTTAGGATACATACCGTGGATTGTAGCGACGAATTTGAAGAGAAAAAATTCGAGGTGGGCATTTTTGGAGAGAAAGAAATCGTGCGTGTGTGTTTGTGAGGAAAAGAATGAGGGGTTTTGGGTTTTAAACTCGTCTATGTCCGGCCTCTGAATCGTTTGCGTCGATCGACGAGGCACCCCCATCGATCGACGTGGCCAAAATTCCCTCGTCGATCGTCAAAGAATGGCATCAATCGATGAAGCCAAGAAACACGCGTCGATCGACGCCAAAGGGCAGTGATCGACGTGGCCCCGACAGATGACTGAACCCGACGCAATTAAAAAAATTTTGGAAAAATGAAACTCAACTTACTCGATTTGGCTGAATTTAAAAATACAGAATTAAAAGACAGCAGAAAATTGTTGGGTTACCTCCCAACCAGTGCTTGGTTTTATGTCGCTAGCTCGACAAAAACCTGTGAATTCAAGGGCGGTTCAAGTAATACTTCTCCACCGCTTCGACTTGAAGTGGGGTGTAGTATGGCTTCAGGTTCTACCCGATCACCTTGAAGTTCTTCCCATCTTGGCCGGCTAACTCAACTACACCGTTCATGAATTGACAAATCACAGTGTATGGTCCGGCCCACTTTGACTGCTGTTTTCCGGGCATGAATCGAACGGGATTTGAAGAGGAGGACTTTGTCACCGGAATGAAACACATGTGAGCGAATCCTCTTGTTGTGGAATCTATTTGCTCGATTTTTGTAGATGACGTTGTTCTCATAAGCTTCATCCCGAAAGTTTTCAAGCTCATTCAATGTCATGGCTCGCTCTTCTACGGTTGTCCTCCAATCCAAGTTTAGTTCTTTCACTGCTCTCCAAGCCTTGTGCTCCATCTCCACTGGCAGGTGACAGGACTTCCCGAAAATCAGATGGTAGGGTGATGTCCCAATGGGGATTTTGTAGGCGGTGCGGTATGCCCATAATGCATCATCAAGTAAAGCCGTCGAATCCTTTCTTTGCTTCACCGTGTTTTCTAGAATTTGTTTGATTTCTCGGTTGGACAACTCTGTCAACCCATTCCCTTGAGGGTGATATGAAGTAGTGAATCGGTGTTTGACTCCGTAGCATAGATCTGTTTGTCAGGGAATGTCTCTCGGATTGTCATCTGCTGATCATCCCCTTCCACCGGTGGCTCGAGTCTTGACAAGTGGTCGGTGATCACGTTCTCGCTCCCTTTTCTGTACTTGATCTCCAAGTCAAACTCCTACAGCAACAATATCCACCGGATCAGTCTGGGCTTGGCATCTTGCTGTGCGAACAAGTATCTGATGGCTGCATGGTCGGTGTAGACAATCGTCTTCAAGCCTATAAGATAAGGCTGGAACTTGTCGAAAGCATACACGACCGCGAGCATCTCTTTCTCCGTGGTGGTGTAGTTGCATTGCGCCGGATTCATGCTTTTGCTGGCGTAGTGAATTACAAGAAAGAGCCTTCCTTTCAGTTGTCCCAAGGCTGCTCCAACAGCATAGTCGCTGGCGTCGCACATCAATGTGAAAGGCTCATCCCAGTCAGGCGCGGTCAAGACTGGCGCAGTCACCAGTGCCTCTTTCAATCTCTCAAATGCCTTCACGCACTCATCATCAAACACGAAGGAGACATCCTTCTCCAACAGGTTGCACAAGGGCCGAGATATCTTTGAGAAGTCTTTGATGAACCTCCTATAGAATCCGGCGTGACCAAGGAAACTTCAGACGGCTTTGACATTTGTTGGTGGTGGCATCTTCTCAATGGCTATCACTTTGGCTCGGTCTACTTCAAGTCCTTCAGCTGACACTCGATATCCCAACACAATCCCTTCTCGCACCATGAAGTGGCATTTCTCCCTATTGAGGTAAAGGTTAGTCTCGGTGCATCTCTTGAGTACGGTAGCCAAATTCTACAAACAAACATCGAATGAGCTACCAAAAACCGAGAAGTCATCCATAAATACCTCCATGACATCTTCAATCAAGTCGTGGAAGATGGCCATCATGCATCTCTGGAAGGTAGCCGGTGCATTGCATAGTCCAAAGGGCATCCGACGGTAGGCGAATACTCCATATGGACAGGTGAATGCTGTCTTGTGTTGATCTTCAGGTGCCACAGCTATCTGGTTATACCCTGAGTGACCATCAAGAAAACAATAAAAAGGGTAACCGGATAATCTATCAAGCATTTGATCAATGAAGGGAAGAGGAAAATGATCCTTGCACGTGGCGGTGTTCAGAGTGCGGTAGTCGATGCAAAATCGCCATCCCGTGATTGGTCTTGTCGCAACTTCCTCTCCATCATCATTCTTTACTATCTGCATCCCCCTTTCTTGGCTACTACTTGTGTAGGGCTCACCCACTTGCTGTCGGAAATAGGGTAAATCATGCCATGATCAAGGAGTTTGAGAACCTCCTTCTTTACGGCTTCTTGCATGATAGGGTTCAGTCGTCGTTGTGCTTGTCTCTTGGGTTTAGCGTCCTCTTAAGGGATGATCCTGTGCATGCACAGCGAAGGGCTGATCCCCTTGATATCGCCCAAAGTCCATCCAATGGCGGACTTATATTTCAGTAGGACTCGTAGCAGTTTGTCCAACTCCCCCTGCGTAAGATAGGCAGAAAGAATAACATGGTAAGTGTCACCAGAATCCAGAAATGCATACCTAAGATGTGCCGGAAGCGTCTTGAGTTCCAGAAGTGGTGGGTTGGAGTCAGAAATTGGCTTTCCCAAGTCAGTGTTGATCAACAGGACATCTCCGTCGATCGACATGGTCTTCGAGGGCTCATCGATCGACTTGCTCTCCTCCCCATCTCCTTCCGGCTGATTCTGACGGTAGTGATTAGGCAGTGGTTCTCTCTTGGTTTCTTTTTCTCGAGTTATCTCCTCAAACACGTCCAGCTCCACAACCAGATCCAGGATCCCCTCTTTTGCCTCGTCCAGATTTGTTGACGAGAACAGCGAATGTTGCAGGCAGTTTTCCAAAAAATCCGATTCACTTTTGAGAGAGGCAAAAGGAGAAGACATCACCGGGCTGAAACAGTTAATCATGTGGCATTCTTCTTGATAGCTTCCTTCATTGTGCTTCTGCATTGCCTTGTAGATTGAGAACGTAACTGACTCATTATTCACTCGGAATGTCAGTTTGCCATCTCGAATGTCAATCAATGCCCCTCCGGTTTTCAGGAATGGCCTTCCAAGGATCAGAGGAATGTTCCGATCTTCTTCCATGTCTAGTACCACGAAATTGACTGGAATTATGAAATCTTTTACCTTTACCAGCACATCTTCCACGATGCCTTTCGTGTAGGAAACTGATCGATCAGCCATCTGAAGTGAGATTGTAGTGGGCTTGATGTTTCCGATCTTTAACCGCTTGAAGATTGACAACGGCATTAGATTGATTGATGCTCCAGAATCGCAGAGGACTTTCCCAAAGGTTTCTCCTCCGATTACACAAGAGATTTTGAAGGAACCCGGGTCCTCCCTTTTAAACAGCATCTTCTTTTGAATAATGGCGCTGCACTCTTCGAACAGGTTGGCTGTCTCATGCTCCAAGAAAGGTCTTTTTGAGATACCATGTCTTTCAGAAACTTGATGTACCCGGGCATCTCTTGCAGGGCTTCGAATAATGGAATATTGATATGCACCTTCTTCATTGTTTCCAGGAATTGTGCATACCTCTCGTTCATCTTTGTCTTGGTGAACCGCTGCGGAAACGGCAGAGGCGGTTTCTTCAGAGGTGGAACGGGGGCTGGCGTCGATCGACGAGGATCAGCATCGATCAATGTGGCCTCAGGAGCTGCATCGATCGACAGAGACCCTCCGTCGGTCGATGGGATCTCGTCTGCGACGGTTTCTTCTTCCTTCTCGGCTTCTTTCCCTACCTGCCTTGGTCCTTCATAGGATTTTCCCCCTCTCAGAGTTATGGCGTTCTCTTGGTTCCTCTGATTCTAGTTCTTGGGATTGACTTGAGTGTTGCTCGGAAGTTGTCCCGGCTTGTGTTTAGTTCCAAGAGCATCGACAATCTGACTGACTTGGTTCTTAATGATCTGCACATGCTTCTGCATCTGGTCAACTTTAGTGTTCACGCCCGAGATTTCTTGCTTAAGCTTGGCTACCGTATCGGTGGAGCCTTCCATAAATTTAGCCAAAATCTCCTCGAGATTTGGCTTCTTCTTCTGCACTACTGCCCCGTCTTGCACGGCAAATCCCGGTGGAGGCTGCTCTTCAGCTTGAGGGTTTGCGTAGGAAAATCCTGGATGATTCCTCGCATGATTATAAGTGTAGGGCTGGTTATGCTACTGATTGTATTGCTGATATCCTCCTCGGTAATTGTTTTGATAACCGCCTCTTTGAATGAAGTTTACTTCAACACCCTTACCATCCGGTGGAACTTGCACCGTCTCAACTGCGGCGACAGTTTTCTCTAGCTTTAGTGTAGCGAATTCTTCCTTGAGTTTTTTCAACTCAGTTGCCAAATCATGTTGTTCAGCAACTTTCTTCACCACTTTTTCGACTGCTTTCACGGGTCAAGTTCGATTTGAGGACCACCTTTGAGTATTGTTGGCCATCTTTTGGAAGAATTACATGGCTTTCTTTTCGCTTTTCGTCATGACGGTATCTCCCAATGTAGTGTCTACCAATTTGACGATCTTGTCATTGAGTCCTTCATAGAATGCTTCTGTCTGCTCTCCTGGCGGAAAGCCATGTCCGGGGCAAGATCTCAGTAGTTCTTTGATTCTTTCCCACGTCTCACTGAAGCTCTCATTAGGTCTTTGAGCGAATCTGATGATTTCCTTCCTTCTCTGCCTAATGACATTCGGAGGGAAGAAATTTTCCAGGAACTCATTCCTCAGTTCAGTCCATGTGCTTATGCTTTCCTTGTCCAATGCAGTGAACCATGATTGTGCCTTATCCCTCAGAGAGAATGCGAACAGACGCATTCGGATGGCACTCTTGCTGACTCCTCCGATCTTGACAGTGTTGCAGAGCATAAGGAACTTATCCAGATGTGCATAAGGATCCTCAGTTGCCCTTCCTCCGAATTGATTTTGTTGGACCATCTGTACCAATCCGGTCTTCAGCTCAAAATTATTGGCATTGATGCCAATTCTGAAGTCTGTCTCCCTGAATCGAGGTTTATACCGGTTCTGCATGGCCTCCTCTTCTTCCTCATCATCAGATTCCCCTGGCGGATTCTCGTTGTCATCCTCTTCATTGTCGGGATTTTCCTCAAACAATGGGTTAGGGCGGACATCCCTTCCATTTGGATTGTTCCTCTCGAGGTCTCTTTCTAGGTTGAACTGTTGGATCTGTGCCCTCATAGCTTGAACTTCTTGGAGAAGCACAGCTTGCTCCTCTGCAGTTAGCATTGGTGGTTGTGGTTGAATAACCGACTGTGGCACGTTGTCTTCCATTGTTTTATTACTCGAGCCTTCCTGAGCACGCTTATTCTTTCGGATCTTTCTGCAAGTGGCTTCAATATTCGGGTGATAGTATAGCGGGTCCTTTCCTCTGGCTCTCGTACTCATGCACTACTTGTACAACAAAGGAGGTAGTGAGGTAAAACTGAAAATAAAACGAACGAACTGAAATTGAAAAACTGAAAAATCAGAAAACACGTCGTCGACGAGCTGTAGCGTCGATCGACGAGGTAATAACACATGCGGCGATCGATGGAAAATCACGTCGATCGATGTAAATGACGAAAAACACAAAAATAGGAAGAAAAAACAACCTAAATCAATACTTTGATCACAGTTTTAATAGTAAGATTAATTATATTCTTTCCCTGGCAACGGCGCCAAAATTTGATCGCTAAATCATTTAACAGCGACTTAGCAAAGCTAATAATATAGCGGCAAATGAAAATTATCTATCCCACAGGGAAAGAAGTAACGAAAAACCCTAAGTACTAAAACATTAGTTCTCAAAACACTGGTTAGGGAAAAGTCAAATTTTGGGTTGTAATTATTTTGAAATTCTCAATACTTGCGAATTAAATTTAAAACAGAAAACTAAATTGCTTTTGATGAAAACGATTGTGAGAGTACAGATTCCAGGGAAATCTACCTATCAAGTATGACATGGATGAATGAATTGATTATTTCCCAATTTAATTCCCTTCGTAGTGAAACATCACAAAAGTATTATAAATTTCTTTGTTGGACAATTCATAAAGTAGATTAATTAATTACCTATCTCCTCTTGGTCTCAAGATAAATTAACTAACTCCAAAGATCTACAGATTTATCCCTACAATCAATCTCCTTCAGTTACGACAAGAAATTAGATTATATTGTGAAAATCTCTTTCCATTGAAAACTATTACAGTTACGTCTCAAGTAATCAACTAGTTAATCCTAAGATGTGGCCTACAAACTCAAGATTACGAATTAACAAAGATTTCACAAACTACGAAGGGAAAGGGAAAATAATTCAATTAATCAAAACATGCATACATTGATAGTGTGAGAACCTAGAATCTGAAGAAGAATTTAGTTACACATATTCAGAGAAATATTCATCATAGAAAAATAAAACCTGAATTGCATAAAAACATGGATTCGATTGTCTTCCCACAAAACTCTGTCTTCAAACATAAACTCTAGAAAACTTGGAAATCTCTAAAAATCTTCAATACTAAAATCTCTAATTTGCTCTAATGATTTTTCCACCTTAAAAACGAATTTACACATGGCTATTTATAATAGTGAAGGATGTATCAAACAGTATCTAGGAGTATATATGTGTTTATCTTCGAATCAGACTCAGACCAGGAATCCCATAAGCGCGTCGATTGCTGGAGAAAAACGTCGATCGACGCTGCTGAAGCACCCTCGTCAATCAACGAGGAATGGCATCGATCGGCGTAGGCTTGCTGCTTCCGTCGACCTTCTCCTTCTCCTTCGTCGAGCACTTCTTTTCCAATCATCGCGTCGATCGATGAGACATCCCCGTCGATCGACGTGGTCCTGAACTGGGAACCTATTCTTCGCTGTTTTCGACCAAAAACCTGCATGATTCATCAAACACGACATTACAAGTACAAAAGCCAATTCATGCACGAAAAAGACACTAATAACAATTTGAACACCACACAATTAGTCAAAGAACAACCAGATAAGTTGGTGAAAATCCTAACTTATCAGTAACCTAGGCTATAATTGTCAGACCAAGAAGTTATAGTACTTTTCTGATTTCCCACCAATGAGAGTTCATTGATTTACATGTATTCTGATTAATTGTTCGCCCTAGAACTTGTGTTCCTTTAAAATTTGCTTTCACAATCTCTTTAATTTCCAATATTGTTTTCTTTACTTTTATAAAATCAAAACCCCGATTTTTTGTTAACTCAAACAATGAATCTTAGGATCATAATTAGTAGATAGGATAATTTCCCCACACAATTCCCTTGGGTTCGACTTGAGTTATAAATTTTATTTGCCACTGTTCTGAAATTTATCTGTAGATTTACAGTAATCAGATCTCCATAAAAATAGCACACTTGCTGCTTTTCAGTGAATCCATGACAAGGGCAAACACAGAGAAGATCCTTGTAACGCTCTCATGCCTCATAGAGAGATTCTCCAGAAAATTGCCTGAATCGAGCAATTTGAGTTTGCAGCCTGATAGTCTTGCTCGGTGGGAAGAACTGGATCAAAAACAACTTGCAGAGATCCTCCCATGTCACGATCTCGCTGCGTTTCAGTGATAGATACAAAGACAGGGCTCTATCTCGCAGCGTGAAGGAAAATACACTTAGTCTGATGTAGTCAACTGACACCTGATTCTGCTTGACCGTGTCACACAGTAGTAGGAAGGACTGGATGTGCACATGCGGATCTTATGAAGGCAATCCTCCAAACTGATTTTGCTGCGCAGTATGAATCAAACCAATCTTCAGTTCAAAGTTGGACGTATTCACCTTCAGCCCAAAGTCGGCATGGCGATGTCGATTAGTCATAGGGTCGTACATCTCATCAATAGTTGTATTGTGAGGCACTGCTTGAGCTTCAGATTCATCTCGTGTCTTTACCTCTGCAACTCTACAATCTGTGCTGCATGATTATTAGCCATAGGGAATGCTAACTTTATTCTTGCAGAATTCCTTCGACAAGTAGCTTTGATCTCTAGATCTATAGGCTCAAGTGGAGGACCTTTCAATCTGGTTCGCATATAATACCTGAAAAGAAACACCAGAAGTGATCAACATAGAAAATAAAAATACCATATGCGAAAAATAGAATCTAGATAAGTGGTCGAATTTCAGAAATAATGTTAATTATAAATCTATGCAATCCCCGATAATGGCGCAAAAAACCTGATAGCATGTCTTGCAACATGGTATTGTGCAAGTGTAAATACCATTGTAGATGGCAAGTAATAAATTATATCTTATACAAGGATTGCAGGCTCGAAATATAGTCAAGCACTAGAACACAAATATTTTACTACTATCTAGAAACTTTGATAAAAAGTTTTGATTTATTAAACTAGGCTATGTTGAAAATAAATAATTAAAAGGGAAATAAATGATTGACTTAGAAAATATAGAGAAAACAGGAATCCAGGATTATCCACTACGATAAATAATCATGCAAAACATTTATAAAATCCAATTCCAATTTAATTTCCAAGCACATGGGTTAATCACAATTATGTTATCAGACTATTCTCTCGAATTCTAAACCATAACATGGAAATAAAAATCCTAATGACTCCTCTCGGATGCGCATAAAGAATTTTTACTCTTAATTAAAAACCTCAGATTTTTAAACCCTTCAATAATTCCAATTCCTCTCAGATATTCAAATTATCAAATCTAATTATCCAGTAAACCTATTGATAACCTTAGACCTCTCAGTTCAAGAAATATCAATCAAATTACCATCCATTGCCAATATCAAGCAATTAAACAAACCCATGATAATTAAAATGTGAATAGAAAAGGAAAATTGAATTGAATAAACGTGTGCATAAAATTCATCAAGTTTCAAACCCTAGAATCCAAATGGATTTAGCTTGACATTCTAAATTCCATCAACAGAAAAGACAAAAGATACAACAAAATAGAAAACATAAAACCAAAAATCGTAATCTTCGATCTTGAGTCTTCAATCTTTGTACTTTTGAATTCTACTTCGCTCTCTGCTTTTGCCAAATCTAACAACTCTAAAATAGTGAGGAACGAGCGTTTTGACTCCTTGGAACCCTCTATTTAAGCCCGACAGCGGACTTGTAGCACTCTGAGCCCAATAAGGATAAAAGACCCAGTTCGAGCTGTGAACCGCCGTAGCAAAGAGCAGTTCAAATGGAAAGCAGTCCGATAGTTATCCCGAGCAGTTCGACAGTTGTCCAGAGCAGTTCGATTAAGGTCATTAACACCTACGCAAGCCAAAAAGAAACTCGATATAAAGATCTCGAGCCATAAACTCAACCACCCAACGGTCATAAGCTAACGGACATATCAATAGCTACTTTACGGAGATATCGGAACCGCAAAAACCACCACGCTGACGAACTGCCCCGAAATTCACGGGCTCAACTCCAAACAGTTGAGAGCGGCGCGGAAACCCTAGAAGTAATCCCTTCCTATAAATATCTCTTCAGTCGTCGAAAGAAGGGACGACAACTAGAATTTAGAAAAAGCTTTCATTTGTCAAAACTCAAGATCAAAAATATCTTCTGTAGTCAATTAAGTTCGATTCATAGCAGTTATAGTTAGCTATTCATTCATTTTTTATCTTATTACGTCATTTCCTATTTGTATCAACCTTTAGTTCTAGGGGCTCCGTTATCTAAACAAATTCACCCTCAACAGTTTGGCGCCCACTGTGGGGCCTCGAGAACAAATTTTTCGTGTTTCTTCCGCAGGAAATGGCAGATGATCTAGGCAATAATTTCACCGATGAAGCTGATGGCAAGAATGTTGTCCCACCGGAGGGCCAAGGAAGGGGGCCCAACCCAGGAACAGGCCAAGGAGCACCAGCAGAAACAGGGCGGAGTACTCCAGTGGCACCCGGAAGAGGGCGAGTCCCCCAGACCAGCAGTGGAGCCCCACACCTTCCCGGTTCAGCAGGGACGGTTGACGATCTGATGAAGGCATTCGATGCCACACCACTTGGAGAACTAACATTCCTGCCGCCGCCACCAAATGTTCTGGCAGATCCACATGTATCAAGGCTGGTGACACAGGTGCAGAGTGTGAGGAACGCGATGGAAGAGATGGCGAGGAGGTACGAACTCCTCGAAAGAGAAAACCGACGACTGCAATTGCAGAGTAGCAGCAAGCAACCAATTGTTGAAGAGCCTCGAAGTGTAGAAAAGAACACCATGAGGAATTTGGAAGCAGAGTTCAATCGTTCTGAAGGGACGACCACCGAAAGGACCCCGGGGAACCCGATAACTCCCCGGCCTGATCTTGGAAACCAGACCGGCCAATTGAGTCTGTCAGAATTGCAAGCCATCCAGCAGATCGAACGGCAATTCGAGCAAAAGCTCGGCTATTTTGAGTCCTTACTCTCCAAAATCCCGGGACTTCCCACGCCAGAGAAGACAATCCCTCGCGAGAGCTATGCGGAGTCTCCTTTTTTGCCGGATATCATCGGGGCCAAGCTACCACCCAGGTTCGCCCCACCCAGTTTTGTCCTCTGTGACGGAACTTCAGATCCAGAGAACCACATTGCTGTATATCGGTAGAAGATATTGGCCCTAGCAATTCTGGGGGCTCAGATGGAAGCTTGTATGTGTAAAAGGTTTGGGTCGAGCTTAACGGGGCCCGCTCTTCAGTGGTTCATCAACCTGCCCCGAAGCTCGATCTCTACTTTTGCGGAGTTACACCAGCTGTTCTTGAGATAGTATTCAAGCAGCAGTCGCCTCGATAAGCACCCAGATGATCTCTATGCGGTGATCCAGAGGCCAGGTGAATCTCTGAGGGCATACTTGTCCCGATTCAACAAGAAACTGGTCGTGGTGCCCGATTGTCCAAATAGCACTGCCGTGCGAGCCTTCACGAAAGGCCTCGACGTAGACTCCGACCTATACCACGAACTCTCTATCTACCCCTTCCAAACAATGGACGATGCCCTGAAACGTGCATGGGCGCTCATCAAATGGGAAGAGGATGAACCCTACCGGCGAGCATGCCGTAAAAGCGGGAGGCCTAGCGTACGTGAGGATGGCCGACGGGAGCAGCGAGATAGATGTCCTCCCAGGTCGCACCCCTATAGCAAACGACCGCAGGTTAATCACCTTGGCCCATATGTCCCGGAGTACACACTTTCGATCGCGCCCGCCGATCTAGTTCAGAATGTGCTCCGAAGAATGCCTGAGAAGGTAAACTGGCCTCAAAAGATGAAGGCCGACCCTGCCTCGTGTGATGTGCAGAAGTTCTGCGAGTTCAATAATAATCATGGCCATACCACTGCAGATTGCCAAGCCCTACGACTCAAAGTGGTAGAGCTCCTGAAGAAAGGGTACCTGGCCGAATATCTGTCGGACCGGGGAAAGAAGACATGGACTAGGGAGAAATAAATCAACGAGCCAGGACCCGCAAAGGCAGATTTAATGAAATCCCCGGTGCCGGTTTGAACCATTAACTGCATCACCGGGGGTCCGAGATCAGCGGTATCACAAGGTCTGTCGCCAAGAAAGCCAGGAGGCTGACCCGAGAAGAGGCTGTAGCTCCGCGTTAGAACCTGGGTCACCACCAAATTGAATTTACCAGCGAAGAAGTACCAGGATTAAGTCATCCTCATGACGACGCCCTAGTAATATCACTATTAATATCGAACTGCCTCGTGAAGAGGATCTTGGTCGATAACGGGAGTTCGGCTAACATACTGATTATGCATGCATTGAGGGAGATGAAGATCCCCGAGGAGAAGATCATTCGATCACAGACTCCATTAATCGGGTTCAACGGGAGTATCCAAATGACTGTCGGAATGGTGGTACTGCCGACATATTGCGAAGGGATGCATTACGATGTGTCATTCATGGTCGTCGATGCTCCCAGTGCTTATAACGCCCTATTAGGACGACCGTGGCTACATCAGTTGCCGGCAGTCCCTTCAACTTTTCACCAAGTGGTCAAGTTCCCAACCGTCGGGGGAATTTGTACAATCCGAGGCGAGCAAAACGCCGCTAAGGAGTTTTATTATGCGAGTTTCAAGGCAGTGTGCGCCCAACAGCACTTCACTAGGAGCAAACCACTACCCCCAGCAGGAGAGTCAGAAGAAACGGAAGAAGTTGAACTTGATCCAACTAATCCAGAGAAAAAGACAAACATTGGCGCTGGACTGGAGCTAGAAGTTCGGACGCAACTGATTGAGTTCCTCAGTCCTGAGAGAGCTACGTTCGCGTGGTCACATAAAGATATGGTAGGAATTGATCCAGAAATCATGACGCATAAACTGCAGGTCGATCCGAGCCACAGGCCTATACAACAAAGGAGAAGAAAGTTCCCGGCTGAGAAAAATGAGGCAATAAATGAAGAAGTGCAGAAACTGTTGGACGTTGGGTCCATAAGAGAAGTGAAGTATCCACCATGGCTCGCCAACGTCGTGGTAGTCAAGATAAAGAACGGGAAGAATCATGTATGTGTAGACTACATGGACCTGAACAAAGCGTGTCCCAAAGATCCATATCCGCTGCCCCATATCAACTACATCGTTGATGCAACTGCGGGGCATGAATTGCTGAGCTTCATGGACGCATTCTCGGGATATAATCAGATTCTAATGCATCTCGAAGACCAAGAGAAAACCACCTTCATGACAAACAGGGGAATCTACTGCTACAAAGTCATGCCTTTTGGTCTCAAGAACGCGGGGTCCACTTATCAAAGGTTAGTAAACAAGATGTTCGTGCCACTTATAGGAAAAATAATGGAGGTTTACATAGATGATATGCTGGTAAAGTCGAAGAACGCTAAAGATCACGTACACCATCTATGGCAAGCCTTCGAAGTGCTCAACAAATACAAGATGAAGTTCAATCCAGCGAAGTGCACCTTCGGGGTGGGCTCCGGAAAATTCCTGGGCCACGTAGTGACCAGTCGAGGAATTGAAGCTGACCCATCACAGATAAGAGCAATCAAGGAGATCGCGCATCCTCGAAGTCCGAAAGAGGTTAAAAAACTCACGGGCAGGTTAGCGGCCCTCAGCCGCTTCATTTCAAGATACTCCGATCGAACTCACGAGTTCTTCCAAGTGCTTCGGAAAGGGAAGAAGTTCGAGTGGACAGATGAATGCGCAAATACACTCGAGCACTTAAAGGATTACTTGACCAGTCCACCTCTATTGTCCAAGCCCAAAAAAGAAGAAATTCTACTACTCTACCTGTCCGTGTCCGAACACGCCCTTGCGGCAGTCCTGGTCAAAGAAGTGACAGGGAAACAACATCCCGTGCACTATGCAAGCAAACCATTACTTGACGCGGAAACAAGATACACGGCACTGGAGAAGCTAGCACTAGCTCTAGTAGTAGCGACGAGGAAGCTGCGACCCTACTTCGAGTCACACCCCGTCAAAGTGGTGACGTCCTACCCACTCCGAACTGTGTTTTCAAAACCCAGCCTGTCAGGCAAATTATTAAAGTGGCAGTGGAAATAGGAGGCTACGCCTCGAATTTGAGCCTCATACAATGATCAAATCACAAGTACTGGCAGATTTCGTAGCAGAGTTTACATCGGGACTTCAAATGGACGCAGAGAAAGAGATCGCAAGCTTGAAGGTCGGCGAATTGGCGAAGGAGCCGTGGATTCTCCAGGTAGATGGGTCGAGTAATATGCACGGTAACGGGGCCGGAATTAGGCTACAAAGCCCTTGGGGAGAAATGTTCGAAAGAGCCATCCGGCTAAATTTTGAAGCAACCAATAACGAGGCTGAATATGAAGCGTTAGTTCAAGGTATGCAGCTCGCAAAGGAACTAGGGGCTCGACGCCTTCAAGTGCACGGAGATTCACAACTAGTGGTTATGCAAATGGAGGACCACTTCCAAGTTAAAGAACCCCGGCTCCAGAAATATTATGACCTAGCACGAGAAGTGACAAAGGAGTTCGACGAGTGAGAAATTACGCACATCGCACGAGAAGAAAATGTAGAAGCCGACGCGCTAGCGAACTTAGCCTCCACCAAACCAACAAGGCAATGCAAGCCCATCGTCATATCTTGGGCTAAAGAGCCGGTCACACCCAAGACCGTCGAAATCTTGGACATTATAATCGGCGAATCATGGACAGAACCGATCATGAAGTACCTCGCGAACAGCATCCTACCAGCAGATAGAACAGTGGTCGTGCGCATTACCCGGGCAGCAGCCAATTACACTATCTACAAAGAAAGCTTATATAGGAGGTCCGTCGAAGGGCCACTACTCAAATGTCTCGAGCCCGCCGCAGGGCAAGCCATCCTCATGGAGATACATGAAGGAGACTGCGGAAGTCACCAAGGGGCTCGACCACTGCCGCACAAAGTCATATCCGCTGGGTTCTATTGGCCTACACTACGGAAGGATGTCAAAAACTACGTACGAAGTTGCGAGGCCTGTCAAAGGTTCGAAGTGACTAACCAAAGCCTTGCAGAACCACTCCACGCCACGATCGCGGCCTGGCCCTTCATGGCTTGGGGGATGGACATAGTGGGAAAACTGCCAAAAGGAGTCGGACAAAAGGAATATATCCTGGTGGCCACCGACTACTTTACAAAGTTGGTCGAAGCCGAAGCTTTCGCCAACGTGAGAGAGCAGGAAGTGATCAAATTTTTATGGGCACACATCCTATGTAGATTCGGGGTACCAAAAGAGATAAGGACAGATAACGGAACCCAGTTCATGGGACGAAAAGTGCAAGAGTTTTGTGACCAATACAACATCAAGTTGGTATTTTCCACGCCAAGATACCCCGAAGCAAACGGGCAAGCCGAGTCAACAAACAAAATGATCATGGCTACGATGAAGAAAAGGCTTGAAACTCACAAAAGGAAATGGGTAGAAGAACTCCCCGGAGTCCTATGGGCATATCGAACCACTACCAGAACTTCATTTGGAAGTTCGCCATTCGCACTAGCCTACGGTGAAGAGGCAGTTATAGCAGCAGAAGTTCGAGGTGGCAGCTTACGAGTAGAAACCTGCCAAGAAGCAGAAAACAGTGAAAAACTGATAAAGGCTCTGGAATTGATCGACGAGCAAAGAGACCAAGCACTACTAAGCATGGCCCAGAGAAGAATGCAGGTCGAAAGGTTCTTCAACAAGAAGGTTCGTATGCGCACTTTCAAGGAAGGAGACTGGGTGCTCAGAAGAACCTTTCAGAACACTGAGGATAAGAGCCAAGGGAAACTCGCACCGACATGGGAGGGTCCCTACAAGGTTACCAGAGTTGTAGGTCGAGGTGCCTACCACCTAGAAGATCATGATGGGAGAGAGATCGAAAATAGCTGAAACGTCAAACAACTAAAGAAGTACTATTTCTAAAAGAACGAGGTCGATGAACTCGATCTCCCAGATACGCTCTTCTAAAACCCTATCCTTGCAATTTCAATACCCATTAATTTTTTCAAGCATGGACTGACTTGAGCGTCGGAGGGGCGATGCTTCGGCATCGGCCAACCCCTCACGAGTTTACTGACAGGTTCACACGACCCACTATAGAGGTCCTCAACAATGAAGAAAGGCCTGAGTCCACCTCAGATAATGTTTCCTAGCTTCATCCTATTTTCCTTTATTTATTTTCTTAATATGATTACTGACTTAAGCATCGGAGGGGCGACGCCGTCCTCATCGCTACCATTTTGCAGGATAAATACATCAAGCAAGTCATACAAACAAAAGAGAAACAGAAAAAGACCCATTCATAGAAGTACTTCGAAAGTAAAAGAGCAGGAAAATAAAGTTGTTTGTGCAGAAGTTAAAAATGCTTTTAACAGAGAAACGGCTAAGCGGCTGCTGACTCGTCCGGGGTCGGGCCGGAGTTTTCGACTGAAGTCGGGATCGGACCAGATGTCGAGTAATCCTGCCTTTGTTCGCCACCGACCTCCCGGGAGGAATCCTCGAGCTATTTCTGAGCTTGCTCCGCATTCTTTTGATCGGACTCCCGCTCCTGCTCCTGATCACGCTCCAACTCCTCCAGTTCAGGATCATCCAAGACGCTGAGGTCGAGGTCCGGGAACTTCCTGGTGATCCTTTCTCAGACCTCACTTTCGACCTGCTCGGCGACAGTCTACTAGGAGATTAGATAAGAACAAATGGAAGTAAGGCGAAGGAATAGAGTTCGAAGTATACCTCGTACGTCTCAGCAAAATGTGGTGAGGTGATGAGCGCGCCGAAATCGAGTCCCTCGCCCGTCTGCATCAAGGCAATGTGCTCTTCGTATTTTGCCACCTCAGCCACGTAGCTCTCGTGCTTCATCTTGAGCCGGGAATCAAGGGAGAGGAGCTGATCATTCCTC
Source organism: Plectranthus barbatus (assembly GCA_026898455.1). Taxonomy (NCBI): domain Eukaryota; kingdom Viridiplantae; phylum Streptophyta; class Magnoliopsida; order Lamiales; family Lamiaceae; genus Plectranthus; species Plectranthus barbatus. The sequence goes on from JAPKLW010000369.1 coordinate 59,509, forward strand.
GTAGTCATGTCTGCGACCAGCCTCGCCACATCCGCCTTAGCCTCAGACGCCGCCCTTCGGGCATCATCGAGCTCCGCTTGAGTAGCGGCGGCGTCCCTCATCGCTGCCTCCGCCTTCGCCTCTGCCGCAGCGACCCTCTCCTCCGCCAGATCGAGCTTCTCGTTCTGCGAGTCTACGTACTTCTTCAAGGAGTACTGCTCCTTGCGAAGTTGGTAGATCTCCCCGACGCATTTGTCACCAATGGCGTCGAGCTCGCGGTGAATGGCGTCGAGCTCCAGTTGGGCCTGCACCCATAATAAAACTCAGAACAATACAAAAATAAAAGGTAATCTTAAGGATCATACCTGAAGCTGGCGAAGGTGATAACGAGCCAGGCGCGCCTGAGCGGTCCCTGCCTGGTCCACAGCTTGAGGATTCAGCAGCAGTTGGCGTGCGCGGACAAAGAAAGAGTCCACCACAGGGTCCGGAGGCGTGGCGACAGGCACCACGGTCCTATCGAGGTTCTCCCGACAGGACCCACGCTCCTCAGAGTGGTGGCGCCAGCGGCGTTCGGATCCCTCGGACACCTTGTCCTTCCGTTTCTCCCGCTCCTTGACCCCCTGTGCAGTCTCCGGACGAGACTCAGGGCGGGAGGACTCAGCCAACACCCTGTCCGAAGGTTGAACATGAGGCAGAGGAGGGACCTGCCCGACCTCGAGCTCCTGGCGCTTCGGAGGGTTTGGAGGTCGACGACGCGCTTCCTCATCGTCCCTCGCTTTCCTCTTCTCACGAAGGGCGGCGCCCACCCGGTCCGGCGGAACATGAGGGTGGCGGCGAGTCATTTCTGGTGGCAGTTTGTAGAGCACTCCCTTGCCGTCGAGGATCGTGGTTGACGTAACGTATCGGCCATTCTGAACAATGTCCCAATCCCGGTCCCCAACCGTCACGTCGTATGCCCTGTCCACGCAGGCTTGTTTTTCAAGCGAGAGCTCCGTACGAGGATGATCTGCACAAAGAACAGGGGCAATTAGCGGAGTTAAAAAAGACATCACAAGTACGCAGAAGAATCAGCGACCCACAGTTTGGAACCCCTCCGTGCCGAAGGAACTCAGGTTGCTCTTCATCCAACCGAAGATAGAAGAAACTTGTCCACCATCCAGGCGAGTTCGATGGGGGCTTCTTGATAAGAGTCGACCTTCCCCTAGACCATCGGGTGAAATAATAATAGTGCTTGTCGGCGCACTGGTTAAAACGATACATGTAGTGCCACTCCTGAACCGTCGGAAGCCCAGACCGAGGTCCATCCACATCAGTAGAACCCCGACCAGATGGCACCAGCAGTTCGGGGCGATCTGGAAGGGAGAGAGATTGTAAGAAGCTAGCACTTCTGAAAAGAACGGGTGGACCGGCAGCCCGACCCCGTTCTCCATCGCGGCGGTGTAAAAAGCCACGCAACCAGGGGGCGGGTCGAAGCAGTGGTTCACCTCCCTGGGGATGCGATACCGCACATCCTTCATCGGGATACTGTCCGTAAGAGCTATCAGGGACTCCCGGGTAACCGTGGACACCTGATAAGCTCATTATTTTACTCGCTTATCTATATTATTTTCTACTATTTTATGTAGTTTTATTGAGTTTATATATATATTCTATGCATGAGTCTATATTAGGTGGTATTATGCGCGTTTTGGTGTTTTTGTAGGGTTTTAGGCCTAAGTTCACGAGAAATCCGTTCCGGAAGCAGTGACGTGTAAGAGTAGCATTGAAGAGTTCTTCCACAAGAGGAATTCGAGATATTGGCACATGGAAATGGATGATTCTTTGAGTTAGCTCTCCAACGCAACTGGAATCGGGTCAATCAGAGTTCGGGAGAGAAAGTTATGACCAAAACCGTGAGACCGCGCAGAAGGGGCGAGAAGCTGCGTCGACAGACGCCAATCAGCATCGATCGACGCAGACCAAGAAGCCTTGTCGATCGACGTGGATCAGCCACGATCGACGCGAGGCTGTCTGTTGGAGCGGAAATTCGAGGAAAAATGGATTTATTCATATCTTTAGCCCTAGATTTGATAGGATACACATCCACCACTATAAATACCTATGTAAATTCGATTTTTCAGAATTCCCTATTAATTCCCTATCATATTTTCATTCTACAATTTAGGTTTTGAGAGTTTGGAAACTTGGGAAACACGAAACCCTTTTATTTTCTTGTAAGTTCTTTATGTTTATACAATTTAATATGTTTTCTTTTGGATTTCTATCTGCGATGAGTGGCTAGAAACCATAGCGGGTTCTAGGGGTTGATATTATTATGGATGCATGTTAGGATTAATTAATTAGGTTCATGATTCTTGTGTTTATTCTATAATTCTAGATTAATTCAAGGATCGAGAGGTGACGATTAATTTAGATGTCTAGCTATTGATAGAAGGACCGAGAGGTGAATATTAATAGTGGGAATATGAATGCATGATACAATCTACACTATCCAAACAGACTTACTAGACTGTAGGAATTGAACTGATTTGCTTATCAGATTGACTAATTTGGTGTACTTTGAGACCGAGCGGAGATAGTCACTAGTTAGTAATCTAGGTTATATTTGCCAAACAAGGAAATATAGCATTGTTGCAGTATTCCACCTGTTAAATTAATTGATTCCTACATGTCATCCATAATATGAATTCTTCCTAGAATCTGTGTTCCTCTAAATTTGCTTTCCAAACTACTTTAATTTTCTGCATTGTTTGCTTTACTTTTATAAAACCCTGATTTTGGATCTCTCAAACAATGAATCTTAGGATCATAGCTAGTATATAGGATAGTTTCCCCACACAATTCCCCTGGATCGATAACCTTAGGGTTTACAAATTTATTTGCCGCTGTTATTATAATTAATCTGTTAGAAATAGCAGTGATCAAATTGGCACCGTTGCCGGGGATTTGTTAGATTTTATCTTGTTACTAGTTCGTTCTAGGATTTGCTGGATTGAGTTTTAATTTTCTGTATATGTGCGTGTGTGAGTTTTCGAGTCTACATCTCGCGTCGATCGACGCCACCTAGCGTCGATCGACATCGATCACTTTTCAGCGTCGATTGACGGATACCTTTCGTCGATCGACGCCAACCACTCTTTTGAGTCGATCGACGTGAATCCACGTCGATCGATGCTGAACTGATATTTACCTATTTCCTGTGCAGGTGCATGAACACGCGAGCCAAAGGAAAAACACTCGAAGCCTTTGTCCCTGAAATTGAAGCAACCTGCAGGAAAATCAAAAAGAAAGGAAAAGAAAAACAACGATAGATGGCTGAGAATCCTGAAGCACCTCTGCAAAATATGACTCCCGAGGAGCAGAGGCAATTTGTGAATGAAGTACATCAGCTGAGAGCACAGCTACAAGCAGCCCAAGCTACTCAGGTGGAGCAAGCAGCAAGACTGGCAGAGTTGAACGATAGGCAAGTTGTGATCCCGCAAAGGTCCATCTTGGATCGATTTCTTCCACTGCAAGCGGAGGCCGGATTCAGAATTGGCATTGATGCCAACAACTTCGAGCTGCGCACAAGCCTTATTCAGATGGTGCAGCAAAACCAGTTTGGGGGAAGAGCTGTAGAAGACCCATATACCCACCTCAACCAATTCATTGAGGTGTGTAACACTGTGAAGCAGAACGGAGTAACCCAAGATGTGATCAGGATGAGACTGTTCTCGTTCTCACTCAGAGCCGAGGCACGGTCTTGGTTTGCTGGACTAGATAAGAGTCAGATCGGGACATGGGTCTGCGACCGTCTCTTCCAACTCCACCACCTCGGTAGCCCGGCCGGACCCACCGGCCTCACCACCATGTAACGCCCGATCCACCCCGCAAAATACCTCAGACAACACTCTATTATCTGCGAAATCTGAATCTGAGCTGGGCACCGCGTGGCTCGTACTCGCTCCGCCCCTCTCGGGTCCTTGAAAGAGCAGGCCCCAGTCTGGGCCCACGAAATCCCGGGCATTGTAAACCCTCGGCGGTGATGGGGTAAAAGGTGGCGTCGAGTTCACGCCTCTGCCCTCGGAGCCCTCACGGTTTTGAGAATCAGAAGATGAAGAATCTATCGAAAATAATCAAATCCAGAATATAGGCTAACCTAAAAATGAGGAGAAACAGGGAGATGAGAGCCCCGTCCAGCCCTACTCTCCACCGGAAACCTAAACTCTAGGCGAAAGACTCTCGCGAGTGATCAGCACAAAACAAATTAAAAAGCGAGTAAAGCACATTACCTTCTGAGGAAAGGAGGCCCGATCAACAAATCACAGTCGCTACGAACCTTGATCACCGGAAAACAGAGTGAGGATTTGTCAGAAATCGCTTGGAGAAAGAAATGATTGCGTAGGAAAAAGTGAGAAGCGCGCATCCCAAACGATGGTTATAACCCAAAGGCCTCCTTAACTTCTCCAAACCGCCCATGGTTTTCACGGGAATTACGCAACTGCCATTAGTTTTTACCGCCCAAATCTCAAACCCCCTAAAAGCAGCCCGCCAAAAAGGGGCTCGCTAAAAGCAACTCGCCGAAAAGAAGTCCGCTAAAAGCGACCGGCGAGGAATATTCCCATGAAGGGACAATACGTCCGGGGCAATACGCCCAGATACAAACCATATATCAAACAAGACCTCGAAACGTGAATCCAGAATACTCACAAGGGGCTCACCAGGTGGCCAAAAATAAAAAGACAGAACCCAAACTGCCCAAACCAACACCGCGGATTCGGGCCCGCGGTGATCGGCATCCGTAGTAGCTTCCCGGGGCTGCACGGGTGGGGACCCCCACAGAGGAATCGGTCCCCCGAGCCGAGAGGTGTCCATGAACACCAAAAATAAAGCCGGACCACCTTTAAGGTAGTCCGAAGGGCCAAAACCTGGGAAGTAAAACAAGCCAAGTTCGATCACTATCTTTTTGACTTAACAGGTCATCACAGTCCTGACCGGCCAAGTCAAAGGGGCTATTGTTGGTGATACTAATCAGATCCGGTCCAACAGACATGCCGGACTGAAGCCCGACAGCAGACTAGTAGCACTCTGAGCCCAATAAGGATAAAAGACCTAGTTCGAGCTGTGAACCGCCGTAGCAAAGAGCAGTTCGAATGGAAAGCAGTCCGATAGTTATCCAGAGCAGTTTGACAGTTGTCCAGAGCAGTTCGATTAAGGTCATTGACACCTCCGCAAGCCAAAAAGAAGCTCGATATAAAGATCTCGAGCCATAAACTCAACCACCCAAAAGTCATAAGCCAACGGACATATCAACAGCTACTTTGCGGAGATAACGGAACCGCCAAAACCACCACACTGACGAACTGCCCCGAAATTCGCGGGCTCAACTCCAAAAAGTTGAGAGCGGGGCGGAAACCCTAGAAGTAATCTCTTCCTATAAATATCTCTTCAGTCGTCGAAAGAAGGGACGGCAACTAGAATTTAGAAAAAGCTTTCATTTGTCAAAACTCAAGATCAAAAATATCTTCTGTAGTCAATTCAGTTCGATTCATAGCAGTTATAGTTAGCTATTCGTTCATTTTTTTAATCTTATTATGTCATTTCCTATTTGTATCAACCTTTAGTTCTCGGGGCTCCGTTATCTAAACAAATTCACCCTTAACAGCAGTAAATGCACAAATTGAGTATTTATCACTTGTGAGAGCTTAAATTAATTAATGAATGCCAATAACCTTAAATTTGGGGATATACCAACCCTATGCAACTCGTACCACATAATATGGTAGCATATATGTAGGATAATATTGATTATCTGGTGGCATGAATCAATATTAATTAATTAATTATATTCTACGTTGAATATGATAATTAATTAATTGATATGCCTTACTTGCTATTTGCATTCTAGTCCCTGGTCTGGCCATGAAAGCTCAAGCCCATCTGAGATCCGATTTTTCCTATAAATACCCCTCAGGTTCTCAGATCACAATACACCACAAGATCATAAGTTGTAAAGTAGCAAACCAGGATTTGGGAGCTATGATTGGCGATTGGAGAACTGAGAATGAGGAGGAAATTCTGCTTCTCGAAAGGCACAAAATTCGGAGGGAATCTTTACAACATTTTTTGATCGAGGCTGGGAAACAGATCTAAAGATAAGATCTGGAGGTTCTTTTTCTTCTTCTCTCTCCTTATTTTTGAAATTTATCTTATTAATTTCAAAGATTTAATTCTTTCGTCTTGTAGGATTAAATCTTTTTGCGCAAGAAAGAGGATTGATTATCAACTCTTTGCGCATCGAGTTCTTCAAGGCTCATACATGAGGCTACCCTCCCCAGACGCGTATGGTACAAGGCCCATTGATGCGCAATAAAAACTCATACAAATACTCACTGCACACTCAAGGTTTAATTATCAATCCAGGTCCTTCTTCCCTTTGCCTGCTAGATTACCAGGATACTATAACAAAGTCTAATAGCTAGGCAAGATAAAATCTTTGAGTTATTTTTTATCAACTAGGCAACCAATTTAAACCTATGCTAACAACATATAACAAGTAATGAATTAAACCTACAATCAATATTGAATCTCAAAACAATCAATAAATTCTCTCCACACATTGGTAAACCAAGACAAACAAATACTCAAATGAGGTAGATAGGATGTTGAAATAAACATAGATGTAATCCAATTAGGTTAATCATTGATGTAAACACATTTTAATCCCTAGATGGATGATCAATTCTCTCTAATATAGTCAATCCCTTGTCACGGCGAATTGACCGTAGATGAAATTAGAAATCTCAAACAGTCACATTATCGACCCTTAACTCACTCCTAAAAGCTCGCAAATTATGGACCTATGCACTTCCTCCGCACAGGGATTGGATCGAGATACATATGAAGACATGCTATTCACGACATGCCTATCCACGTGTTGGCTGCAATGATTGTGTCAAATATCACCTAGACTGGCTATTACCTACATCTAGATGAATAGGAATAAGCTCTAGCATGCTTCAATCACAAAGAGGGAGGTTAACAAACAATTATCAAACCTAATCTTCATACATCCTTGTTCAAATCAACATCCAAATTGAATTAAAACAACATACCTCTCAATTGTAACAATACAAAGTTGAAATCAAATAAATCCATTACAATTGATAAGTAGAAAGTGAAATCTTCCCCAATTGGATTTGCTAAGTCTTGATCTACCCCCTTGGATCTTCAATTCTTCTCCAAGGATGATGGATTAGCTCCTTAATACCTTGGGTAAGGTTTTTGAATGGATGGAAATGGGAATCGTAGAGATAATTTAGGTAATTTCCCTTTAGATTTTACAAAAGTTACCAAAATTACCATTTTTCCCCCTTTTATAACAAGCAAACAGGGCCTCGGCTCGCCCGGGCCAAGGTTGGCTCACCCGGGATGGCTGGAAACCGCCAAATTGCTGGGAGACCTGCTCTAGCTCGATCGAGCCTGCTCTATTTTGGCAAGGCTTAGTCGAGCCTGCTCAGCTCGGCCAGTCGAGCTCTCTGTCCGGCTTGGCTCGGCCGGTCCTGCTCTGCTCGGCCGATCGAAGCCTCTGAATAGCATGGCTCGGCCGAGCCTGCTCAGCTCGGCCGGTCGACACCTCCAAACTCCAAACTTATGTGATTTGCCTCCAAAACTCCACCAAAAATACTCTTTTATGCTCAAAACTCATCCTACAACATTCCAAACACGAAAACACAACAAAAGAACAACAAAAACATATGATATGAGGGTAAAATGGCCACAAACATGCACGCTCACACATCGAAAATTAGGTCATTTTACACGCATGTCATAATCCCCCAAACTTAAACCTTCGATTGTCCTCAATCAAAACAAAATAAAGCAATCCATGAACCTCATGAAACAACCTCATAGCTTATCTTGATTATCTTGGCATGCCCAAATCAATCGAGATTATCACCTAACTTTGTGACACAGTTAATGCTAATGACTTGAACCACTCATCAATTTTGGATAAAGAAATAAAAGCACTCCCTTACGTGTTTAGGGGTTGATGAGATTTCACTCATTCACAAGATATCGAGCACAATTTCCATAGGCTTGAAACTATTCTCACCACTATACTACAACGAGTTGGCTCCTAAAATCAAAAAGGCCTTTGTTTTCGGTTATAACGTGGCTCACTAAAAGGTAGGTGGTTTTGGGCTAAAAGTGACTACTTCTCCATTTCCCAAAACCCCCAAAACTTATTCTCTTCAATCCACTTCTAACCCGAGGCTTTTTTCATTCACAACATTTTCTCCCTTTCTTTTTCTTTTCTTTTTCTTTTTCATATTTTTCTAACACCGTCATTCATTCATTTCATGGTGCCTCTCTTTCTTCTCTTTTTTTTTTTACCTTCTTTTTTTTTCTCAAGAACACAAAATTTTGGTTGGTGCTCCATTTTTCCTAGGATTCACTTCAACCCTTTATTTCATACCTTCCATGCCTCAACAATTGCCAAACGAAAATACCAAACAACGCACATCCCAACTCTCATCACCGTATTCACTCTCATACACTCATTCCCCCAAATTTTTGTCCTAATAGTTCAAAGGAAATTCACCATTAAAGCACAATCACGGGGGTCAAATATATGAAAGGCAAAATTATGATAACAACCACCTTATACTCCCGGAGTGAAAGGTAGGACTAAGAATCGATGGCCTAATATCATTTTTTAGTTACCAAACTCATGCCAAATATATAGAGGATATATGCAAGTTCTAGATCTTGTGCTCTCAATCTTGCCACTCACAAACAATAAAGATATGACAATATCATGGCTCAAACCTCACAGCTTTTTGTCAAGTCCTATGCATTAACCACACACAAAACTCGGCAATTCAAAAGTTCAACTAAAGCATGCCTTGACAACTAGATTCCGCCCTATCATTGATTAAGGTAAATATAAATCTTACTAAGTAAATCATGATTCAAACCTTAAGTTCTTGTTTGGGTTCATCACACACACACAAACAAGCACACAACAAACTAACAACAATCTACATGCCATGAAACAATTGTAATGAAGTTAATTGGAAAATGAAACAAAAGAAAGCGTTACCCATCGGTAGACACGATCAAACCGCTCTCCCATGCCTTATTTGTACCTACTACAAATCAACACAAACACCACCAAACTATTGAGCATAAACAAGCCAATTAAGTTCTCATTTCCACCGACTTTCCACAAACCAATCATCAACAATAATAAAGCAATATCCACTAGCTCCACCATTCATACCAAACCGTTCAACAAACTCAAACCCATGAAAATATCCATACATATCATCAAGATGAGCATAATCCAAAACATTCATCCGAGGTAGAATATCAATATAGATACAACCAAATTGAATGAAATCCAATAAAGGGACAATATCCAACAACTAAACTAATAGCAAGGTAAAGGATAGGAGATGGAGAAGAATAAACCAAGGCACCGGCTACCGGCACATCCCCCCCAAACTTAGTCAAGTTAGACTAAGTTTGCAAAACGGTGGACAGTGCATCGTCACTCCTCTCGATCTTGTAGTTCCTCCTACAAACACAAAACCAAACAAACTAGACATTTATTCAAAATCAAAGCAACTAAAAGCAATTAAACAAAAGAAAGAAAATTGGTTGGGTTGCCTCCAAACAAGTGCTTCCTTAATGTCGGTAGCTAGACGACCTCACCATTCTCATCTATTGTCAAAAATCTTGTGGATTTTCAATACACCTTTCTCCCTTAATCGGTATTTACTCGGAAGCAATTTGTCAAGAGAGGTTTTCCTTGCACCCCTCTCATCCTTCCAAGAAGGGTTGCATGTCTCAACAAACTAGACTATAAAAGGTGGTGATTCCTTCTTTGATTTGATCTCCAAGTCTTCATCCAAATGTATCCAAATTATATAAGTCTCGACTTGTTCCTCGTTTGGATTTATCTTTGACTCCTTATCACCTCCTTCTCTGATCAAATCACAAGATCCATTCACTAATTCTTCTAGAATCACCTCCTTTTCCCTCATGTCTATCACTAATGAAGGATAGTTATGCACCATATTGCCACTTAGACCCCCCGACACAATTACCTCATCATTTAGCTCTTCTTCAACTTGTTCTACCAAGGCCGGGACTTTTTGCAATTCCTCAAGTGAAGGTATCTCAAGAGCACCATTCTTCTTACTTTCAATAACTTGCAACTCCTCCTCGGTGCCTTCATCCTCTTCCTCTTTTTGAGGTAATTATTTACCTTCTTTCTTTGATTCTTCTCCTTGCAACACCACTATCTCCTCTTCTTTGAGTTCTTCTTGCCAAGGTTTCTCCTCTTGGATTGTTTCACTCCTTTTCTTGGAAATGATCGATTCGTGCTTTGGAGTGTCCTCAAATATCTTCTCATTCACCTCACATTTTCTTTCCTTGACATCCTCACTTTTCCTATTTGAACTCCTTAACAACCTAAGTTGTTCTTGCATTAAATCCAATTGGCTTTTCAACCAATCATCTTCACTAGTCTCTTTTACAGATTTCTTTGCACGGTATTCTCTTGCATTGTCCAACCATTGGCAATCACCTTACCACATGTTCTCATACACACTTCGGATCGTCCTTCGTGAACTTTGTCTCTCTATCATTTTGCCCTTCATTTCCTCCATTTGTCTTTGCAAATTAAACAATCTCTCCGTGTTAATTCCACGATGATTCTCCATTTTACACCTACAAGATTCCAACAAACTCAAAGTACCAACAAATACAAAAACAAACAACAAATTATTCACACAAACAAAAACACAAACACCTAGCCTACAAGCTTCACTTTTCCCCCAATATCTAGCAACCTACTAAATGAATTACCCGACAAAGGAGTCAAAACCTTGATGCGCAATAAAAACTCATACAAATCCTCACTGCAAACTCAAGGTTTAATTATCAATTCAGGTCCTTCTTCCCTTTGCCTGCTAGATTACCGGGATATTATAGCTTAATCTAATAGCTAGGCAAGATAAAATCGTTGAGTTATTTTTTATCAACTAGGCAACCAATTTAAACCTATGCTAACAACATATAACAAGTAATGAATGAAACCTACAATCAATATTGAATCTCAAAACAATCAATAAATTCTCTCCACACATTGGTAAACCAACAAAAACAAATACTCAAATGAGGTAGATAGGATGTTGAAATAAACGTAGATGTAATCCAATTAGGTTAATCATTGATGTAAACACATTTTAATCCCTAGATGGATGATCAATTCGCTCTAATATAGTCAATCCCTTGTCACGGAGAATTGACCGTAGATGAAATTAGAAATCTCAAATAGTCACGTTATCGACCCCTAACTCACTCCTAAAAGCTCGCAAATTATGGACCTATGCACTTCATCCGCACAGGGATTGGATCGAGATACATATGAAGACATGCTATTCACGACACGCCTATCCGCGTGTTGGCTGCAATGATTGTGTCAAATATCACCTAGACTTGCTATCACCTATATCTAGATGAATAGGAATAAGTTGTAGCATGCTTCAATCACAAAGAGGGAGGTAAACAAACAATTATCAAACCTAATCTTCATATATCCTTTTTCAAATCAACATCCAAATTGAATTAAAACAACATACCTCTCAATTGTAACAATAAAAAGTTGAAATCAAATAAATCCATTACAATTGATAAGTAGAAAGTGAAATCTTCCCCAATTGGATTTGCTAGGTCTTGATCTACCCCCTTGGATCTTCAATTCTTCTCCAACGATGATGGATTAGCTCCTTGATACCTTGGGTAAGGTTTTGGAAGGGATGGAAATGGGAATCGTAGAGAGAATTTAGGTAATTTCCCTTTAGATATTACAAAAGTTTTCAAAATAACTGTTTTCCCCCTTTTATAACAAGCAAACAGGGCCTCGGCTCGCCCGGGCCAAGGTTGGCTCGCCCGGGATGGCTGGAAACCGCCAAATTGCTGGGAGACCCGCTCTGGCTGGCCCGATTGGAAATGGCTCGACCGAGCCTACTCTCTATTGGCAAGGCTCGGTCTAGCCTGCTCAGCTCAGCCGATCGAGCTCTCTGTCCGGTTTAGCTCTGTCGGTCCTGCTCTGCTCGGCCGATCGAAGCCTCTGAACAACATGGTTCGGCCGAGCCTGCTCAGCTCGGCCATTCGACACCTCCGAACTCTAAACCTGTGCGATTTGCCTCCAAAACTCCACCAAAAATGCTCTTTTATGCTCAAAGCTCATCCTACAACATTCCAAACACAAAAACACGAAAACACAACGAAAGAACAACAAAAACATATGATATGAGGGTAAAATTCCCACAAACATGCACGCTCACACATCGAAAATTAGGTCCTTTTACACGCATATCACTCATCTCATGTTTCTCCATTGTGTCTCTGGACACTATCCCTTAGAAAGATGTACGCCATGTCTGGAAGGTAGTAAGCCTTTCTTGGAGAGTTGCTTGCTGAACCGGGCTATCATAGTGTCAACGTAGGATGCTTAGGATAAGCATATCATCATTTACTTACGATCCTATAGGACTTTGATCCCAAGTATGTACCCAACTTCTCACAAATCCATCATTTGGAACTATTCGGATGACCAACTCTTAATTTTCGACATGACTCCCTCATTGTTTCTAAATAGGAATATGTCGTTCACAAATAGTGAAAGGAAAACCACGCCCCCACTAACACAAAGTTGGTATTCATAAATTATGTTTCCAAGTGTTGAAATTCATAAGATTTAATCTCATTGTTGAAATGTAAGTTCCATGACCTTGAAGCTTGCTTAAGTTCGTATAGGGACTTCTTCAGCTTCCAGACAAGATGCTCTTCACCTTTGCACACATAACCCTCGGGTTGCTGCAAATAGATGTCCCTACCTTCTTCAAGGTAACCATTTAGGAAAGCGATTTTGACATTCATCTGCCAGATCTCGAGGTCCATATGTGCCGCTATGGCAAGAAGGATTCGGATAGTTTTGAGCATGACTACCAGTGAAAAGGTTTCATCATAGTCAATGCCCTCATTTTGACTATAACCCTTTGCCACAAGTCTTGCTTTGAAAGATGTAATTTCTCCATCCGCTCCCTTCTTCCTCCTGTACACCCACTTGCATCCGATGGGCCTTAAGCCATCAGGTAGCTCATATTTCTGGTATAAGTCCGTAGCAGTTATGGATTCTATTTCAGAATAAATGGTGATGCGCCATTTTTCAACATCTTTATCATTTACTGCCTCAGCGTAAGTAAGTGGGTCAGAGTAATCATGTTTGTGTTCTGGGTTTAAGTCCGACGACTCTCCCATGAACATATACCTATCAGGTTGGAAAATGACTCTCCCACTACAATGATGCATAGACGCCATGTAAGCAGTTGGTGCAGTAACTTGTGGTTCCGCACCTTGCACTGATGAACGTGAAAGTGGCGTTGTACCTCTTGAAGGTACACCCACATTCGCACGTCCCCCTTCCTTTGGAATTCCATTCTCACTTTCAATTTCTTGAAGTATTATATCAGTCATTTATTTGTTGTTTCTCACATACTCGTCCTCGAAGAATCTAGCATTGGTGCTAACACCAATTCCCTTACTCTCAGGACAGTAAAAGTAACCACATTCATTTGCTTAGGATACCCTATGAAAAACATTACTTTGGACCTACTTTTGAATTTATCAAGTTCCTTCGTCAGCACATGTGCTGGAAAACCCCAAACTCTAAACTTGCTCAAACTAGGTTTGTGTCCAAGGAAGAGTTCAATGGGTCTCTAAGGAACCGATTTAGAAGGCACCAGGTTTAAGATATACATCATTGTTTCCAATGTGTATCCCAAAAATGAAATGGGTATGTTTGCATAACTCATCAATGATCTTACCATTTCTAAAAGAGTTCTATTTCTTCTTTCAACTACACCATTTTGTTGCGGTATACCCAGTATAGTCCATTGGGATGTAATCCCATTATCTGATAAATATTGTAGGAACTCATTCTCGAGGTATTCACAACCGCGGTCAGATCGCAATGACTTGATAGTTTTTAAGACCTTTTTTTCTCAAAGCATTCAGTTTTGTAGCGAAGCATGTAAATATATCCATATCTCGAATAGTAGTCAATGAAAGTGACGAAGTATTCATACCCTCCATGAGCCTGTGTGGACATAAGTCAAAATGGATCAATTCCAACACATCATTTGCTCGAGACTAACTAGCCTTTAAAGATTTAGACACTACAAGAAAAAGGTTAATAGACAACGCAAAAATTCATTAGTGTTGTCTATATCATAATAGATAATGCAAAATAATAGGCGCGTAGTCTATTTTTAGGGATGCTAATAGACGATGCAGCAATTCGCATCGTCGATATCAATATAGACGACGCGGAAAATATGCATCGTCTATATTGATATAGATGACGCAAATTGCTGCATCGTCTCTCTTTTTGCCTTCGCTAATAGACAACGCGTTTGTCCACATCATCTATATTATTATAGACAACGCAAATTTTCCGCATCGTCTATATTCATATAGACGACACGGAAACACGCGTCGTCTCTCTTTTCACGAATTTGAGTAAAATAACCCTATTTCCTTAATCGACCGAACATGTGCCTATTATCCCCCCCCGCTAAGATCCCTTTCCCGCCGCTAGACTGTCCATCAATTTCATCGCCTTTCTGCACCTTCCCGTTGTCGGATCCTGCCCACAGCCGCATCCTTCTATCTTTATCCTGCACCGCTGCTGAGTCCGTTTGCATCGACTCCGTGCATCATCTTCCTGTGCCATCCCGCCGTGGTTGTCGGATCGTGCCAGAGTTACGGCCACATCGTTCTGTCCATCGTTGTCTTCGCCTGTGCAAGAGGTCATCGAATTCGGCAGCCACGAGCGAGTTCGTGATCTAGGTAAATTTCTTCCTTATTTCCTTTATCAGTTATTGCTAAAAAATTAATTAAATTCCTCATACATTTATCTACCTGTTATTGCTATGTGTGAATTTCATTGTTCTATACTTTATTGCCATTTTTCATATAAAATAGATTTACTTATCCAATCATGCAACAGGTTTAATTTATTCTTCATTATGCCTTCTCAGAATCTGTAGATTGCTATAGTTTTGTTCTCTTTGAAACAACTTATTTGAACTGATTAGTTTGCTTCAATGAAGATGCAAAATAGTCTTGTGTTCTCTTTTTACTTTTATCAATAAATATGTTTACAATTATATATGCATGGTATCAGGGGAATCCTTGCTACGTTGGACTTCTTCACTGACCATGTGTTGGTAACGGTAAGTACTTTTCTATTGATGCTTCGTGCATCCATCAATTTACTACATTTGTTAATATAAAAAAATTATTTCTTGCATTGCTTAGAGATTGCCACATTTCACTTTCCTGGAAAAAACTCTAAAAGCTTATAAGTTTCAGCCCTTTTTCTTTTTCCTCCATACAATAGTTGATTAGGAATATTTTATGAAGTCTGTATGCTTGGGCTATGACTCCAAACAACAAATGTTATCATGCAAAGATTCCAACTTGAGTTGTATATTCTCTTAAACTACGAGTAGCTGTTAGTGTGAGTAATGCCACATTTTCATGCAAGTTTTCTACCTGGTTGGATTTGCTTTATTCGGCTTAGAATCACTTTTGAGTATTTGGGTGCTTTAGGTTAGTGAATTAATTATTTCATTCTATAGGGAATTTGCATTATGCACAAGATGCACAATAGAGATACGAGATCTTGTATTCTCTGAAGTCAGACAAAAGAATACATCTCAATGTGGTCCAATCAATACGGAACCGCACGTATCAGCATATCAAGTGATCAAGAAAGATCAATTCTTTCTGACTAAGTTGCAGCCTACACGGACAGACTTATCCTCAAGTTGTCTCGACTATGATCACTATATTTATATCTCACTAGATCAAAGGATCATACTATCTTCTGCGATCTACAACACACCGTATGATCATCCCTATCGATGAGATAAGAGGATACCGTTGCTCTTGCATGTAAGTTTATTAACAGAAAGGAAATAAAGCTAAATGTATACGCACTGTAATAAATGCTTTCACTATACTAAATCCAACACTAATTTGCCTAGATAATGTAACTAGTTTGTGTAGTTAAATCCCCGAGATTTAAGATAATAAATAATATATATATATAGAGAGAGAGAGAGAGAGTTGTATTAATTTCTGAACTAAGTATCGTGAATGAATTATGACCTAAGATCTAACCATAAAATATTTTAATCCAACCGCCCCTGATTTCACATGTATAATTTATTTTTACATTTTTTAATTACAAAGGTGTTATAGGAAACATAAAATATGTAGATATTTTTTTTATCTCCATAGAGGTTATTCCAAATTAATCATTGTTGGTCCCTAAATACCAGAGTCGTCGTGATTCAAACTTAACACG